>LOJH01003485.1:0-17956 GCA_001685095.1 Ellobius talpinus | reverse complement strand
ACACACACACACAGAGAGAGAGAGAGAGAGAGAGAGAGAGAGAGAGAGAGAGTTTGAGACAGGATCTCTTGAAGTGAACAACCTGGAACTTGTTATGTAGACCAAGATGTCTTTGAATCTGTGGCAATTTTTCACCTTGGCTCCTCTACTGTTGGGATTGCAGGGTTTTTTTTTGTATTTTTTGGTTTTGGTTTTGGTTTTTCAAGACAGGATTTCTCTGTGTGGCTTTGGAGCCTGTCCTGGAACTAGCTCTAGTAGACCAGGCTGGCCTCGAACTCACAGAGATTTTCCTGCCTCTGCCTCCCGAGTGCTGGGATTAAAGGTGTGTACTACCACAGCCCGGCAGGGATTGCAGTCTTGAATCACCATGCTAACTCTTCGCTTAAAAAAATACAGAAATTAGGTATTTAGTTCAGAGACAGAATCCTTGCCTATCAAGCTCAAGGCCATGGGTTTGGCAGTCTTTAGCATCAGAAGAGAGAAAACAACAAAATCATGTAAAGACACTGTTCCACCCCAAGGGAATGAAACTGCTTTGATTTTCCCATGCTTGCATTCTTTAACAAAGGTCCAAACGTATGTTTGTACTTAAGGTGGTCCTTTATGGTTTCTCCTGCGCTGGAGTTACAGGCCCTTGTCAACCAGCCAACGTGGGTGCTGGGAATCAAACTTGGGTTATCTGCAAGAGCCGTATGCCATCTCTCCAGCCCTCTATTTCAGGGCTTTTGTCTGGGGAGGATACACAGTTTGGTTTAAGGCACAAGGACCACTGTGGCGATGGAGAGAGAGTGGTTGTAAGGAAGACAGAGTCATTTTTCTTCCCACCTTTCCTTCTATAACCTATAGCAGTAAGCTGCCAAGGTGCTGCTCATCTTCCTTCCAGCAACAGGTGTCACTAAATGAGCATTTGAAATGCTGCTCGCTCAGGAAGCCAGCTGAGGTGGTTTAGCTGAATCCAGAGAAGCCATTTTAACTGAGAACAGTAGTAACCCCTGTGAACTCTTCCAGGTGCGCTTGGTAATTGCTGAAAAGGCACTGAAGTGCGAGGAACAGGATGTAAGTCTGCCCCTGAGTGAACACAATGAGCCTTGGTTTATGCGTTTGAACTCAACTGGAGAAGTGCCTGTCCTTATCCACGGGGAAAACATAATTTGTGAGGCCACTCAGATCATTGATTATCTTGAACAGACTTTCCTGGATGGTAATGTTAAGGCTCTTTGTGATTTCTTAGCTTTGTTTTCAACATACGCCCTTCCCCATCTCCCTTCTCCTCTCTTCCTCCCTCTCCCTCTCTTTTATGGTGGTGGTTTAGTGACTTAAAAACCTTTTCCATTTCCATAAGCACACAAATATACACCTGTACCAATTCCAGAGAAGCCAGTGCAAATGTTAATGGCAAAACTTTCAAATTCACTTGCAGAAAACTGCAGGTATGTGGTTCTGGTAATGATAATTTATTAGCCTTAAAGTCAAGTAAAATTCATGATGTTGATTCTTAGTATATATTGTGAAAATCAACTTAATATTAAAAATAAGAGAAAGAAAGGACTAAATAGTAGAGAAGGGGAAATGGATTGTTACTACGCTTTAGGTTCTTTGTTCTAGTAACTTCTGCATTGTTTGAATTTTTATCATTTCTAAGGAATTATAGGGCTTAAATATGTGTAATGTTTTAATAATGATTACTTATGATTGCTTATGTGTCAGGCATTTTATATTTCAATTTTAGTCAGTTGTCAAGATAGCGCCTCAGAAACAGGTGCAGAATCCGAAAGAAGTGTAGAGACAAGTCATTCCCATTTTGCATGTGAGGAAAGAGAAATAGAGGGTTTGCCTAAGGAAATGTAACCATTTTATGGCAAGGTTTTCGGTCTTCAAAGTCTTCAGCTGGCACTATTTCCTGGTTCCTTTGCCACATATGAATATTTCTGCTTGTTTCTAAGGGCAGCCCTTTCAGGTCAACTGTAGTTTAGTGACAAGGCTATGCTGACCGCAGATATGGCTGACCACGGGCAGAACTGAGAGCAGAGCCTAAGGCTTCAGACCTCCCCTTCAGTTCTCTTCCAGACAGCAATCTACGGGCGATCCAGCTACTTGCTTGCTGCTCTGCTGATGCTAACTGAGCAGTTAAGGTCAGCATATGACCCCAAATTAAGGAAGGAAATTAATGAACCAAAAGCTGTCTAAGGTACCTAGAAGGAAACTGGCTATTAGACCTAATAGGGGAACTAGATTAGGAACTCATAATCTTATCTGAGTGTAGTAGTGCCATCATTCTTAATGTAAGTGCTGATTACCCAGGACTCTATCAGAGGTTTTAACTAAAGGTGGCCTTGGCCTAAACCAAATGGTATAAAGAACTATTTGCCTTTCACCATTACTGGCTATCCCTATATGTTTAGGTGCTGGGCACTGTGCTGAAAATGGAGAATAATTGATTTAAGAAACATTTTCACATCCTTGAGCTTTTTGGAAATGGATAAGAGTATTAATAATTTTTTTTTCTTGAGAGAACCAACTAGAATAATAGAAATAAAACAAATAATTGTGTAAGAATTCTATATTAAATGACCAAAACTTTAAAAAGGTATCTTATTTTTCATGTACTATATGCAATATATAAAACCATAAGTTACATGAATTATATAAGAATATAATATATATCACCTATATTATATAACACATGAAAAGTAATATTTAGACTTTGCTTGAACTAATGCAATTTGTATCATTATTTCAGTTCTTTCTTCGCATTTGCCTATTCTCTTTCTTACCTCATTTGAAATAATGCTTTACAGTAAATGTTAATTATCATTTTACATTACAAATGTTACAGTAAATTTACAGTAAATGTTAATTATCGTTGGTTTCTTAAAATTTTCCTTAGGGTTTGCTTTTTATATAATAGTAAAGCTGAAATATATTCTGACTTTTGCTAAGTTACATAAATCACAGCCAAATAGATTTTGACAGCTTGTTTTTGAAGTAAACTTTAAGCTCAGGTTGGTCTCAGATTTGGTATGTGGAAGTAACTATTTCTTTTAATAACTTTGTTGATTAGATAAAGCACTGACTGCATGGTAGGATAGAATGGTCGAAGGCATGGGATTTAATTCTGGTTGAGCTTCTCTGGTGAGGAAGCCATCAACGGCCTCACTAACTTGCTGAATGTATCTTTGTAACTGTTGGACGAAATGATGCCCTGCTGTCATTGACAAGACAAACTGAGCTGACTCTTCATGCTCCTCTTTCCAGAAGAGTAGTGACCTAGCTGGGGAAGATTAGAAAAGACTAACACTCCTGTGGTTGAAGCAGACATGATGACAGCCAGACCAGTTTTCAGGTCAAGATAGAGGAATTTACCTCAGGATATAGAAATTTAAATCAATAGCAACCATAAACATTGCTGCAGTTACAATCCAGACAGCATTCATCACTAAGAACTCAGGGGAACAGGAAAGGAGCCATCCCATTCGTCAAAGAACAGAACACGGAACAGCCAACCTTGTCAAAATCTGTTCCATCACCAGCAACATTGGCATCATCTGATAGGTTATTTACAGTGCAGAGTTTTAGACCTTCTAGCAAAGCTAGTGAGTTAGAATCTTGTTTGACCAGAGCCCCAAGTGATTTATATGTGCATTAAGACTTTAGACTAATGTTAAAAATTACTGTATTATGCTCAAAGCAGTCTACAAATTATCTGGCAAACTTTTAGAATGAATTTCCAACTTTTTTTCTTTTTCTTTTTCATACTTTCCCATTTGCAAAACCAATTTCCTTGGAAGGAGGAAAGGGTGAAATAAGAGATGGATAGTCCTGTTTATTTCTGCAAGTGATAGCATTGCTATGGTTTAAAAAAAACCTTTGAATTTTCAGATTTTGTGTCTGTCAGTAGAAGGAACTAATTTAAGTTTTACATTGTTGGAAAATGTTAGAAATACCTGTTAAAAAGTGCCTGGAGTGTTCAAACCATGGCTTGAAATAGAATGTATCTTAATTCAAGTAGAGCATTTGAGATTATATAATGTTCCTATGGAATAAAGACACAAATATGACTAGAGAATGGTAAGTAAAACATGTCTGCAGATGAATTAATTACCACACAGAAGAATATTGATGCACAGATTTATTACACCAAATTGACCCTCCAGCTCTTATTTTACTTATTAATATTTGGATTATGTTTAAATCACTGTAAGAGCTGTGAGGTCAGAGACTGTCTTATTAAGAGATGTGCCTTTATGCTTTCTGCAAGTAGATACTCCATAACAGATATTTAATAAATAATATTGAATGGATAAAATGAATGAGTTATCGAAATACCTGTTAGCCTGGATAGGGCTTTCTAGTAGTGTTTTATTGATTGATCGAAGTCCTAGGGATCAACTCATGGCTTTGTGCCTGCCAGGCAAGTGTTCTATCACTAAGCTATGCTGTCAGTTCCCAGTGATGTTTCTTTAAGCCTGACTTTCTTGATTTGAGTTTAATATACAAATGAATAAAGACATTAAGGAAATGGTATCATATTTATGAATGATGGAAGAGCTAAGATCATTAGAATAATAGCTATCTTATGAAATGCATCTTGTGGAATAGGAATAAACCAGAAACTAAGATAAAGTTTAATAAGACAAATGTAACACATGAGTTTTGGTTTTAAAATTTAGCTACAATTAGAATGGGTGAAAGACCTGATGGCTATTTAGTAAGTTGCCAGGCTAAAGTAGTCTCGGGCTGTTTTTAAAAGTGTTGGTTCCATCCAAATGCACAAAGTGCAGTCTTCTACATCCAAAGGTGGTCTTAATATTTGCTATTTTATCGCTCTACAGATGGAATTTAGAGGGATGGTAGGATGATAATTAGTATGCTTCTATGAAGTGTATCATTTTTCATGGTTATACTAGGATCCCTTTAGGGATAGTTATTTAACTAAAGGCCAGATTAGTGAACTGGTGTCTTTGCTGTTAGTTGCTATCCTTTGTTAGCCAGTCATTGATGGTTATGCTCAAAATGGCATTTTGCTCAATCATTTTGTATATCCGTACTCAGATATTTGCATCCCATGCCTTTGACATATCTACTAAATAATTGACAGTTGCACAGGATGATCTGAGTCAGGGAACTTTTTAAAAGTCTTAACCTAAGATAGTTATTATCTAAGTTGGATAATAGTTAGGTTTCACTATTATTTCTATTATTACTTTTGAAAGCAAGTTCCTGGAGATATGAGTGATATTCCCAAGGGCAAGGAGGAATTTCTCTGTTATAATTGCTCATCTTAGGACTGGCTGAGAGCGCTCTCTGCATCCATTCTCGCAGGACCATTTAGCAGGCATTAATTAGGTGCAAGCTCTAATAATTAGGTGCAAGATAGTTCAAAGACCTCAAGTCTTTAGAAACTTTTTAGTCTCTAAACATATTTTCTACCTATCAGTTTAACAAGAATCTGTCCTTAGCATATTCATATACTGTTACTATTTAATTTCATTGACTGTTTTATGTACATGGTGCATTTTCAATCAGGTATATAATGAGGAAAATTATATTACAGGAACCTATTAATTAAGCTAGGTGAGATATAACAGTGAACAAGTACAGGAATGGGGGATAGGACAAGGTGAATGAACATACTAATGTTTAAATTGAACTATTTCTTGTAATAACCTAAATCTTTCAGTAAAATTTAATTTGTCTACTAGGTAAAAACCAAATGAATAAACAAAAAACCAAAAATGTCATTAAATAAGTAGAAAATACTAGAATATATAATATTTATTATTGCTAATTATCTCACTGATTAACCCAGAATCCTGGATGTTGTATGGTGTTTTTATAATTTGATATATAACAGTTATTTGAAAGTCATGTCTGGTGTCTTATGTCTATCATTTAACATATTGTTAAAAAGTAGGATTTGGGCCAGGTGATGCCAACATACACCTTTAATCCCAGCACTTGAAAGGCAGAGACGGGCGGATCTTTGTGAGTTTGAGGCCAGCTTGGTCTGCAAAGCAAGTTTCAGGACAGGCTCCAAAAAGCTACAGAGAAACCCTGCCTCAAACAAACAGACAAACAAACAAACAAACAAACACCTCAAAAAAGTAGGATTTGCTTTGAAATTAAAGTGCAACATTAAAAGAATATCAACTTGAAGTCATCATTTTATTCTATTTAGAACACTTTATAGATTTATTTATTTTAAGTGTTTCAGGTACTTGGGATTTGATCCAGGGCCTGGTAAATGACTAGTATAAATTCTTCCGGAGTCATACCTCCAGCTCCTACTCACTGCTTGTCAAGTCACTAAACTTGGCTTTCCTTATTGTTGCAACCGTATTTCCAATGCTTGCACCTCACCTGCTTTTAAAAACTCCCCTGGCTGCCTTTTCTGACCCATGTGCTTTATATTATTCACACTCTTGATGGAGGCAGAACACCAAGAAAAAACATTCTTTTCTTGGTTATCCTTATCATGACACTCTATGGGATAGTCAGAAAGTAAAGTAAGATGAGATTGAAAGGGAGGACTTACATAATTCAAGAGAAAAGCAATTGCCTTGTGCTTCTCACTACGTAGCCCACACTGGCCTAGAACTCACGATCCTCCTGGATTAGCCTTCTAAGTGCTGGGAATGCTGGACTTGATTGTCTTTTGAAAAAGTTTCCAGAGGCGGTGAATGCTGTATGCCTTGGAGGTGACCTATGTGACACTGGCCAGGGCACCTGTGAAGTACTTAGGGAAAGAAAGGGAGCTGGGAAGAGGATATGGGTGCAGCAGGTATCTTCTTTTGTGCCCGACAAAGAGCTTCAGCAGATAGCGGTATCAGTGGGGCACTGGATAGAGTAAAAGAATGCTCATGCGGCAAGCATTTGTTCTCCTTTTGAAGTCAGCTTGAGCCAGATGGATCATACCCAGAAAAATTCCATGTTACTATTCTTCCTCTCATTCACCTTTCTGGGAAGGAAGTGCTGTGTTCTTTTGGAGAAAGCTCCAGGGCCTGGCACTAAAAACTAACTTGACCCGGGAGCCAGGATCCCAAACTGGTCATTGGGGAAGCATTCAAAAATGCACTGTTTATGGTTATAACCTGAGGCTCCTGGACTGCTGAGGCAGTGAGTGCTGCTTCAGGCTTTTGGGTTACTTTGTCTCTTTTTTTGAGCAGTTTTTAAAAAGAATTTTTTAATTTTTTATTCATTTTACATACCAACATACAGTTCCCCCTCCCTACCCTCATCTTGCTCCCCCATCTCCCCCCAACCTCAGAAAGGGCAAGGCTTCCCATGGGGAGTCAACAAAGCCTTTAAGTTGAGGCAGGACCAAGCCCCTCTCCCCTGCATCAAGGCCAAGCAAGGCATCCACCATAGGGAATGGGCTCCAAAAAGCTATAGCTTTGGTTTATGTGGGTCAATATTTACTATTTAGAGATGAACCAGGGAAGTTTAAAGTCCTAGAACACTCTAGTGTCAGGATTATCACCATTCCACTAGCTCAGCGACAGAGGCTGTGTGTTTGTGTGGCCTCTGGAAAGCTCTTTTGCTACTGCAGAGGTAACAATAGTGAAAAGCCGTTAGCAACATGGTGTTGTTGTAGAAAGTCTGGAATTAATGAATCCACTAAAGTGTCTTTGGGCAGCCTATAGATCATCAATTCACATGTTAAGAACTAAGTCTTTGGATCCATGAGTAGAAGGGGAATTGAGATCTTAGATGGGGTATAAAAATTAACTTTGCTTACTTCTCTTTTTTTGTGTTCATTAAAAATAATTTATTTTATAAAATTTATTTTATTTTACTTTTTTTTAAAAAAGAAAACCAACTATCTTTTTTATTTTACATACCAATTACCCCCCACCCCATCCCCCATCCACTTCTCAGAAAGGGTAAGGCACAATGCTTTGGGGAAGCTCCAAGGCCCTCCCTACTATATTTAGGCTGAGCAAGGTATTCATCCGAAGAGAATAGGTTCCCAAAAAGCCAGTACCAGCTTTTTCCACCATGTGGAAATGACTCAGTGTGGCATCTCCATCTATGAACCAGGAAATGGTCTCTCTTCAGATTCTAGACTCACTGACAACTTGATCTTAGATTGTCAGCCTCCCTCCAGATTTGTGAAAAACATATTTCTGTTGTTTATGTGGCACATAGTATACGACTGCCAGAGGCCCCGCAGTCTGCCCCAGTCACACAACTGTCACCCACATTCAGAGAGTCTAGTTTGGACCTATGCTGGTTCCTTCATGTCTGGCTGGAGTAGTCTATCATTCTTTTATTATCAATGCAGATAATCTAAAACAGGCAGGAATGCAGTGACTTTGTCACCAATAGAAATCACAGATATGTTCCTAGCATATTAAATTATTATAGATATCTTGATACTTTTAAATTATGAAAGTTTTTAGAACTGATGCTGAATGTTAATAATGTAAAGAAGTATATTGTTAGTGTTTTACAAATTAGTATTATTTTGTTCATCTTATATTTTATGCACCTGAGGACATTATTATTTTGAGACAAGGGCAGTGGCACATGCAAGGGTGAGAGTACCTCAGCATTTCAAAGCTTCTGGTTTATTGTCCTCATGGAAGTGGATTTGTTGGAGAACTGGTAATATTGCTGAGATTCTGAAAAGTCTGCGTAAGGGGCTAATTAAGGCATCTAGTGTGGAGAGGCTGGATGTGGTATAGGCAGATTCCCTGTCTTGTCTTCACATGGGGTCTATAATGAAGTGTGTGGTTCTCTGCGTCTGTGGTGGGGAATGTGATTCATGCTTTGCCATTATTCGAAGGCAGCCTTTAACATTGTACTGTCTATCTGTACATCAAGCATTTGCCTATATGCTTTTTTTCTTAGAGTCAGAAATTGCCATCTGGAACCGGAGCTAAGAAATGAGTGGATAAAGACTATCCAGGCTCTCCCTTGCACTAGTGGTAATAAGCTAGTTGGCATTTTTCAGAACTGTTTGAAAACCAGATTAGGAAATAATTCTGAAGGGATTTAGCCCTGATTTTTGTGTTTTATTCTTCAGTTTTTTTCTTTGTGGGTACTCTTTGAAATACCACTTCTTAGACGATATGATGATGTAATAAGATATTAGCATTGTATTAGTGGTCAGGTGACATTGTTTTTCTTCTGCCTTTAATAGCTGTGGGATCCTGGGCTAACTTTCCAGTATCCATATCCTTGTGTCTGTAATACCCACCACAGAATTTCCCCAGTACAACTGTTTAGAGTAACTAGGAACTTGGGGTGTGACAGCTTACTATAATCAATCATGTACGGACAATGTGCCAAGCATGTTTTAGGCTTTAGGGGTTTGTCAGAGAATGATATGTGATCCCAGATCATAAGAGGTTTACAATGTAGATTTTCACCAGCAAGTGAAGATTAGGTAGAATACATTTGCCAGGAGTAAATTGCTAACAATCTAGGGAAAGTGAAACTGGTTTTTGAGCGAAAGCCTTTCCTACTTTATAAAGATTGTTATTTCATAGCCATTTAGTATCAGTGGCCACTTTGGGTGTTAGTTGACACTAACTTATAGGAAAGAGTGGTCTTTGGTTACCTTCTTGCAATAAACAGAATTCACTTACACGTTACTGAAGTCTGAAACTTGTACAGTTTAAGACATATACCATAGTTCCTTGTCCTGAAGATATCCATAAAGTGGAAGGATAAATTATATAAAAAGTGGGAGGGGATATGCCAGAGTACATTCTGTGTTTGGGTGTCAGAGGTCAGGGCATGCTTCACGAAGAAGTGAGGCACTTAAGGGTTCATCAGGAACTTACAAGGTGGAGACATGAGAGGATGCTAGCCGGCCACAGTTTGGAATCTGACCTGGTGCCCCAGGCTATTTCATATGTTGACTATTTGGGCTGGAAAGACCTCATTTTGAGAATGTGCAGCCACAGTGAGATACTAATGATGAGGCATTAGGACTTTTGCTTTTGGACGTAGTGTCTTATTTGTGGCGTTCCCTCCAATGTTTGTATTTATATTTTCAATGTGTATTGTAGAAAGAACACCCAGGTTAATGCCTGATAAAGGAAGCATGTATTACCCGCGGGTGCAGCATTACCGAGAACTTCTTGACTCCTTGCCAATGGATGCTTACACACATGGCTGCATTTTACATCCTGAACTCACTGTGGATTCCATGATCCCAGCTTATGCAACCACAAGGATTCGCAGTATGTAAAAAATCTTATAAGCTGGGGGTTGATTCTGCCTGAAGTTTCTTATCATTTTGAGACTTGACATATCTTCTAGTCACTGAGAGAAGATTGGGAAATTGGATGGTTGAGTTTGTTTCAAAGATGTACAGGGGTATGCATCAATTCACTAACCTGCCAGACTAATCTGCTCCTCAGCCTCTTCACTAGATATAGTGTCTATTAGGCCTGATTTGTCGGTGTTTGGATAAAGTGACTGATAGAAAGTGACCGATAGAAAGGTAGAAAATATTGTCAACATGTTCTCAAATAGATTGACTGGTAGTCAGAATAGCTGGCACCTTCTTGGGTGTATGGGCAACTCGGCTCACATTTCTGGTCCTTAATTGTCTCATGATGGGAGAAAGCTGGATTAGAAGCCATCTAGCCACCATCTCTGTGCTCAGTTACTGGAGATTTTTTGAGATTTGAGAAATCCTTCCTACTTCCTGTCAGGAGGATCTATGGGGTCAGTGTGTTAGATGTGGAGCAGAAGAAAGTGTGTTCTGCAGTATAGTTGGCTATGGTTACATAGAACAGATGTTGCACTGGTCCTACTCAGGAGGTTTGGAGACCCTCAATCCCGGATCTTCTAAACCCAGAATCCATGGTTTTCTCTTACGTGATGTCACATTGTTGTTTTATTACTTTTTTCTCCTTCCTTTTTGGTACCTTTTCTTCTCCCATCTTTTCTTTCCTTTTGTCTCTTCTCCACTCCCCTATTCCCTCCATTCTTTTCTCACCTGCCATCTCCCCTCTCCTTTCTTGCCTTGTATTTTTTCTCTCCCTAAGTATTTATAATGTGATTTGAAATACAACCTCTGACTGCAACCTTATCACTTTAGTTAACATTATTTTCAAACAAGGTTTTCCCTTCCTTTCGTCAGAGAAACTGGAAGAATTGGAAAGGTAAGGCAGTCCAGTGGCATTGTGCACAGAAGTGCCCAGCCTTGCTGTAGCTGCCCACAGAAGATGCTCAGGCAGTCCTCAGACTGTGTGCTGGGTATCTTCTAGCTACATTTTAAATGGGGAAACAGAGGCACACAAAGTATGTCCAAGATAGCAGCAGGCCACCAGTCACAAAGCTCATACCTTCATCAAGGTATGTCCCCATTCCTCCCCATGTCTGTGACAGGAGGGGGACAGGCTTTTTCATTTCAAACATGTTTTTATTATCAGGCCAGATTGGTAACACAGAGTCTGAACTGAAGAAACTTGCTGAAGAAAACCCTGACTTACAAGAGGCATACATTGCCAAACAGAAGCGACTTAAGGTAAGTGACTAGGTTGGCTATACTGAACACCAGTGTATTCTCTCTGGGAAAGAAGCGTGTTGTTTCTAGACTGTTTACTATTGTAGATCATTGGTGCATGTGATACCTTTGGCCTGTGCTCTGCTTTAGAAAGACTTCTGAATCTATGTAGCAGCACATGAGCCCTGAGGATCAATGAGTTCCAAGCCAGCCTGGGCTACAAAGTGAGATACTCTCTCTGATACTTCCAAACAAAAACAAACTTCCAAGGAAGGAAAAGAAGAATTTTTTTATTATATATTTGATATTCAGACCCGGTGATAGTTATCTGACTAGAAGATGCTGAGCATGCTGGTTGCCATGGAAGGTATTAGTGTAAGTTCCAGTTAACATAATATAGGAATCTCTCATAACAGGTAGTTAGCCGCTTTTAGGCCTCCATGTATTAGCTGACTTGGGCTGCCCATCATAAGGAGCATCAGTAGTAGCCTTTCACTTTCTATTGGTTCTTTGCGCATGCCCAGACAACACATGTTATCACATATGTAGCAAATGATACTTCCAACTCTCCCTCAACTTCCTTCCTTTATTCTCTGCTAGCTGAGTAGGCTCAGAGTACATGCTTCCATAGTTACTTTTCTTACCTTCCAAAATCACATTTAGACTTCTCTTATACTCTTCCTTTACCCTTTTGGGGTGTGTGTGTGTGGTGTGTGTGTGTGTGTACACATGTGCGTGCGTGTATATGTGCATGCGTTTTTGCATGTAGACGCTGGAGGGGGGCATTAGGACCCTCTCCCCATTATTTTTGAGACAAGATCTTCTACTGACTTGGGACTCACTGATCAGGCTAGGCAAGCTGGACAGTAAGGTCCAGGGATGTGTCTGTCTCTGCCTCCCCAAGATGGGGTTAAAAATGTGTGCCAACACTCCTAGCTTTTGAACAACAGATTCTGGAACTCGAACTCTGGTCATCACACTTTCAAGACAAGTGGTTTATAGGCTGAGCTACCTCCTGCTCTTTTCTTGACTATCTCATTAGTCCCCTAAGATTTACCAACTTCTATTCTCTAGTTGAGTGCTAGAGGAGAATCTTCATGTTTCTCATGTTGTTTGTCCTTACTGGTTAGCTGGAGTTGCCAGTACGAGCTAGGTCTGCTCCTGAGATAATCTCACAGCTGGAGCAGTTCCTCATTTTGCTCTGGCTCTACAAAGTTATCCTGTATCTCCCCATTGTCTAAAATGAACAGGTTTTAATTCTAAAAGTATATATACACAAATCTACTTTGTGCTATATGTTTTGTTGCTGTTACTAGTAGGCATAAATAGTTTCTTTTTGGTTTGTTAATTAGTCGAAGCTGCTTGATCATGACAATGTCAAGTACTTGAAGAAAATTCTTGATGAGTTGGAGAAGGTCTTGGACCAGGTGGAAACTGAGTTACAAAGGAGAAATGAAGAAACTCCGGGTAGGTTCTATTGGCTTTGTTTTTATTGAAACATTAGAGGTATTTGTAGGAACATTCTTAAACTGCAGTAAATGTGTTCTATAATCTGTTCCTGTGGTTGTTGCTTCTCACAGGCAGGTTTAAATATGTTATTTCACTCAGAACTCTATTGTCTAATTATAATCCAGTCTGTATCAATGAGAACTATGACTCTGGAATGGTTTCTGCACCTTTTGAAGGATGTTTGGAGGGCGCCTACTTACTCAGCTCCACAATCAGCAATTATAGTAGTCTGGTTGGATAACCTGAGGAATTGCTTGACTGCCCACTCTGGGTTTTGCTTCAGTTAGGGAGATAGCTTGAATCTGAAGAGTGAAGTAGGAGTGAGCAAGTGAGTATCTAATGGGCTACTGAACATTGATAGATTGTGTCTGTGAGCTTGAGCAGTCAGCCATTTCCCATGCTTATACGGGGGCCATTTGTGCATCTTACCTGGACTGTTGAAGACACTGTTACCTGAAACTTCTTTCACAACAGGGACCCAGCTGGGTTTGATGGCTCCTCACCTGTCATCCCAGGATTTATGAGGCTGAGGCAGAGGCATTGCTAACAGTTTAAGGCCTTCAAGGGCTAGAGAGTAATCCCTTGTCTCAAACAAAACAAAACAACAAAATGAAAAACCAAACAAGAAACAAAAAATATACATAAAAAGAAAGAATGACTCCTTTCTACTTCAAGGAAATGTGTCTATCCTTCTGTTTCTGTGAAGCTTGATTGGTTTCAAGAGCCACTGAGGATACCATAGTCCATGGATGGTCATGTCCTTTATATAAAATATTTGCATGTCCTATATACTTGAAGTTATTCTTGATTACTTTTAATATGTAATATAATGTAAAGGGCATGCAAATAGCTTTATACTGTGTTGTATAAGGGATAATAACAAGAAAGAAAGCTTGCTCATTAAAATGTAGCGTTCGTAAGCATTTTTGATCTGGTGGATACAGTTATTGGCATGGAAGGTGTATTGTAGACAGGAGTAGTGGCCTCTTAGTGAGGTTTTAAATATAACTTTATGAATCATTCTAAAGCACTCTGGTTGATTTCCTAAGCCAGAGGGAAATATCAGTCTGTCGATTCCTCCAGACTGCAGGCACTTACCATCTGAACCCTTTATAAAATGAAAGAAAGTCCTCAAGCTGGAGTAGTCCAAATTTACCGAGGGATTTTTGACTGACAGATGTCAAACAAGGTTCTGTTAGTTTGGGATAAATTTGCATGACTGTGATGGTCAAGACAACATGTGGTCTTCTTTTCCCTTAGGGCTAAAACTGCAAATGGGAGCTGAGGTCTGTGGTTGTGGTGCTTGTCCCTAATCCTTAATTCCCTTTCTCTGATTAGAAGAGGGTCACCAGCCTTGGCTCTGTGGAGAATCCTTTACCCTGGCAGATGTCTCGCTGGCTGTCACATTGCATCGACTGAAGTTCCTGGGATTTGCAAGGAGAAACTGGGGAAATGGAAAGAGACCGAACTTGGAAACCTATTATGAGCGTGTCTTGAAAAGAAAAACATTTAACAAGGTTTTAGGACATGTCAACAATATATTAATCTCTGCCGTGCTGCCAACAGCATTCCGGGTGGCCAAGAAAAGGGCCCCAAAAGTTCTTGGCACCACCCTTGTGGTTGGTTTGCTTGCAGGAATGGGATATTTTGCATTTATGCTTTTCAGAAGGAGACTTGGCAGCATGATATTAGCTCTTAGACCCAGACCAAATTATTTCTAGGTTTGTTGGGCTCTGGGGGAGCAACTCATCCAACCATTCCACTAGACCTTCATCCACTCTTCCAGACCCAGGGAAGACTTATCCTGGGCAACCAGTAGAAAGCATACTTTACATTACTCTTCAGTGAGTTCCTGTGGGGAAAGGAGCTCATGGTGTGGTAAAGTCTTCCTTCCTCCTTTGCTTCCTTCCTTCCTTTCTTTTTTCTTTTATGAGGTGATCTATTACTAATCTATCCATAAAGCAAATGTGTGAAAGGTGAAAATATGTAAACGCTGACAGGTGGGGAGCAGACCTTTAATGGAAATTGTCAGTTCATGCTCTCAGCTGTCTTTTGAGTGGTTGTAATTAAGAGCAGACACTAATAACCACTGACGTTCATAGTGCTTCACCTGAGATTGGCCACTGTTCTGAGAGTTGAGCAGTTACAAGGTCCTCCCCGGAACTCAAAAATTGTCTTTGTTACACTAGACAGGGTTCAGACCCCAACATAGTACTGTTTCACCTTCCACTACCAATGTCAAGCATGAATTAGGGAGAAAATGGGAAAGGGAAGAAAGAAAATGAGAGAATGAATTACATCTAAGGTGGAGCAGTAGACTGTGACTTCCACAGGCCTCCATTGCTGCTCATGGCTGCCTGTCTCCTTGGTAAATTTCATGTATAACTTCTTGTGGCTGTGCCCACTCCTTAACTGAAGACTCTTAGGAAGAGAGGTCTGGGAAGTTATTGGGGAGAGTATACTGGGGAGAACCCTACACATTACATACAAAACACGTCGTTTGACCTTAATTATGAGCCACACATCTTGATTTGGTAAGATTAAGTAATTATGCACTTGACGATAGGATGTCCATTGAAACATACATGTCTAGCACATATATGAATATCTAAAGGGATAGTAAGGCGGTCCTCATGGTTCCCATGACCTTGTGAGGTACGGTCCTGTGGAACCCTCTGTTCAGTCCTGGGAGCCTTGGCCTCTAAAGCCCTCTTTATATATGTAAGTAATATGTAGATGAATGTCTCAGGTAAAAATCATGGCTTATCACCGGTAGTGAATAATTTAATGAGAGCCAAATATGCCCATTTTTATTTGGAATACACAAATTTTTGGCCAGGCTTTGTGTTTTTTTTGTTTTGTTTTGTTTTTTGTTTTTTTTTAATGCTTATTAACAAAGCTTTAAAGAAAAAGAGGAAAGTCTAGCATTAGCTGTTGACAGTTGATCTGAGGGAGATGAAGAACAGCTAGTGATGCCCATCCATAGCCCTCATGCATGTTCAGGTATTTGGGGCGTATCTCATTCTGTTTGGAAGAAGCAGACCTAGGAGCAGCCATGCTACTATAAGGAATGATTAGTGCTCAGGAAAAGCCTCCTATTGAAACAAGGAGGCAGTTTGTGTGGAGCTGACTGTCAAGGCCTTAGAAGCAGCTTTAGAAGTCTGACAGGAGGCTTGTCCAGAGACGGTGAGCTCAGATTCCAGTGAGTGATGAAAGCCTGTTTTGATGGCCTCAGGTAGGCTATGCGTACGGCTAAAGAATGTACTGACTTTTTCACTAATAGGAAAATGTCATGTCTATTAAACAGTGACTTTCTGGTGGTAAAAACAATTCTGTAATTCCATTCGGATTCTATAATTCATTTTGTAATCTAGATGTACTAGAAAAATAGAAAACCCTCGTGAACTGGTTGTGCCCTGTTTATGAAAGCATCTATAACCCTCCAGTGTGAATTCAAATAAGTGATAATTAATATGCTTGCAGCACGTTTTCCTGCTGTTTCAATTTGCCCATGTTGTTTGGAACTTGCTTGTTGTAGGACATTGATGTCATTGTATTTGTAAAAGAGCCGTAGAATTAATTGACCAGTAATTCAGAATTTCTTATGCCATTCTGCAGAAATAAAAAGTGAGGCACAAAGAAAGAACAATGGAAATTTTGTAAAAAACAAAAAAACAAATCTGCAGAGGGAATTTGCCTGTAAATGGATTGTTAAAGACTGGCTTTTCTTTTAGAACATGTCATTATGGAATCAGGAAATCACTGGGAAACCTTTATAATTTTCTTATACGATCTATCTGGAGGCAGATGTGTACCAATGTTAAGGGTGAAGTATCCCTTCAGTATTTTCTGGGTAGGTGTTCCTGACTTAATTGCTTTAAAAACACTTGTGTAGCGATAGCAGCATGGCCACTAGATGTCACTGTTTACCCAGCAGTCTAAGATTGTGTTCCTTTAGGCTCTGTGTGTCTTAGGTTTCAAGAGAAGATAAACATTAATGACCTTAGTTTCTGAAGTGAGGGCATCTTCATCAAGATTATTCATCTGTGAAAAAGCTTGAGGCAAATGTAGTATTGATTTCTTATGCTTTGTGAGTGATGACAGCACTGTATGATGTCAAACTAAGGAGGTGCACAGCCACTGTTAGCCAGAGACACACTTTAATGCATCCTCCTTTTCCGGGTCTTTGGTAACTGGCCAATGTACTTCTCATGTGAATGCCACACTTAGAAAGTGTCAGAGGCACTAAAAAGTCATCTATTTCTGTCTTAACACACATGCATACTATTTTATTGTTACTGCCATTATATGCCTTTCAATTCTCAAAACTTGTGAACTGCTTGCTCAAGTTTTAATAATTATTGCTGTTGATGTCAAAGTTGTAGATGGTGTTGTTGACTGTCATGGGAAAATCAAGATATTATTCTGTCTGTAAGATCAATAAAATGATTTGAAAATAAATGTTTTCTGGAACACAAAGAACTAGTTAAAATATTTTAAAATCACATATTTTCACTTAAAAATGAAAACATCTGGACTGGGGATGTTGGTCGGGGTGGAGCACTTGTCAACATTTCCCAGGACTGAAAAAGAAAGAAAACAAAAACTATTAGATAATTAGGTAATTAGAGGAAAATAAGCAGTGCAGTTTTGAAGACCTACAGTTATGGCATGCTTTTCTTCTAAGTCACTGAGTCCATTTAAATACACAGATTATGGCTAAACTGAGTGGCAGCCTGAAGAGTCATTGATCTTGGTTATTAAAGTAGATCTTTTGCAGCTGGGCACTTAGATCACATCCATGATGAACATGGAGTCTTTAGTAGGCTTCGTGCATTGCTCTCAGGGTAATTTCGGTTTTTGACATAGCTACTTCTCTTCCTTTAATTGGGTATGGATTATGAATATACAAACTGGCCACTGCATTTCTAACCTCAGTAAGCCTAGTTATTGTTGTAAATACCAACTAGAAATTGAATG
>LOJH01003484.1:19249-29992 GCA_001685095.1 Ellobius talpinus | reverse complement strand
AGGAAGGAAGGAAGGAAGGAAGGAAGGAAGGAAGGAAGGAAGGAAGGGAAAACATCTCCACAAGGTGGAGTGTTCAAAATAGCGACCCGATTCAATGACCCCTGACCCAGTTTCTTCTCACTTTGATTTTGACAAAAAGGAAATAGTGTGAGAAGCTCACCAACAGCTGAGTAGTTGACTATTGTTATATGTTTGATGCCTAGCCTTTAATGGCTGAGCCATGTCTCCAGCCCAACTCGGCTGTTTTTTCTTTCCTTCTTTCTGTCTCTCTTCCTTTCTTCTTTCCATCCTTCCTTCCCTCCTTCCCTCCCTTCCTCCCTCCTTCCCTTCCTCCTCTCTCTCTCTCTCTCTCTCTCTCTCTCTCTCATATATATAGTGTTCTGTCTGCTTGTTTGCCTGCAGGCCAGAAGAGGGCATCAGATCTCATTGTAGATGTTTATGAGCCATCATGTGTTTGCTGGGAATTGAACTCAGGACCTCTGTACAAACCAGTCAATGCTCTTAACCTCTGAGCCATCTTTCCAGCCCTACTGAACTGTTCTAACCTTTCCCTTGCAGCTATATTAATCTGAGCTGGGTATTTGGGTTGTCAGTGCTTTTTGAACTTGGAGTGAACTCACTGCTATCTATTTATTAAATTAACTTATTTACTTTTGAGGTAGGATCTCGCTCTCTAGCCCAGGCTGCCCTGGAACTCACTAGATAGTCTTTGTTGGTTTGAACTCATGGCAGTCCTCCTGCTTCAGCTTCCCAGTATGCTGGGTTGCAGGTGGAAGCTACCATTGACAGTTGGTTTTCTTCCATTCAGCAATGAATGCCCCATATGTCAGCTGCTTTCCATGAAAGCATCGGAATGGATGTCTTATGCTTGTAGCCTGACTCAGTGACTGCTGGCTGTGTGTTCTGTGTCCCTAGCTTTAGCAGGAGGCAGAAGTTTTTTAAGTAATTGTGGAGCTAGTTCAGAGTGGCTTGTGTTTGAGTTTGTATTGGAACCAATATTAAAGTCAAGAGTCACATCTGAGGCGTCCTCTGGTGCCTAAAGTAAAACAGGTACTCAGATAAAAGGAGATGGACCAAAGAATTCACTTCTTTTTTCTTAAGATAAATTCCTGAATTAAATAAAAATGCAAGTCTTAAAAAAAAGCTCAATAACCTCCAGTTCCTAGGCAGTACTCCTAGTGGATTATGAATCCTTGCAGCTTGAGTTTTACTGTATGAAGGGGAAATAGGATGGTAGAGGTTATTATGTATAGGAGTCTAAGCCTGGTTAGTTGGTCAGAAGACTTCATTTGCAACAGACAGAAGAATTGTGTGTGGCTCAATTCTAAAAGTGCCAGCTCCTAGCCCCGCCCACCCCCATGGTTATTTTCAAAATCAATGGGTTCACATGATTTAGGAGAAAAATGGATGATAAGAATATGGATCCTTTCCTAGAAGATACTGAATCATAGCAAAAAATATCATTCTTGTTGGGCGGTGGTGGCACACGCCTTTAATCCTAGCACTCAGGAGGCAGAGGCAGGTGGATCTTTGTGAGTTTGAGGCCAGTCTGGTCTACAAGAGCTAGTTCCAGGACAGGCTCCAAAGCTACACCGAGAAATTCTTTCTTGAAAGAACAAACAAACGAAAAGAATATCATTCTAGAACTCTATACTAGTATGTTTTAAATATGCTGTCTAATTGATATGCTGTCTGATTGATTTGGTATTGAACTCAGGCCAGGTTCAGAGAGACCATGGCTTCTTGTTCACCTCTTTAAATTTGCCTCCACTGGTGTATGTGAGATTGGGTGGTGCTATTTCTAAAATTCTTTCTGGTTTGGAGATGTGATGATTCGAGTTGTGTTTTGTTACAAGGCTCTTTGCATCACCTTTGTTGGATGTAGCCACCTTACACCGACGCTGTATAGAGGGGCAGTTGCTGTGGCTGCCATCGCTTGTGATGACCAGCTGGTAATTTGTGTTGTGTTTAGGAACCGCGGTCCAAGGAAGGCAGCGAGTACTTCGATAGTCGCTCAGACGGACTGAACGCAGACCTGCAGGCATCCACGCAAACATCTGCCTTACTGTGGTCAGGGGGCTCAGTTCAAACCCTGCCTCAGAGAAGCGAATCCACTCACGTGATTGGCAGCGATCCCCTCCAACAGAACATTTACGAGAACTTCATGCGAGAGTTGGAAATGAGCAGGGCCAACATGGAGCATGCGGACACGACCACTGAAACCGTGGAGTCGAGCAGCGAGTCCCTGAGCTCTCTGGAGCAGCTGGATCTGCTCTTTGAGAAGGAGCAAGGAGTGGTCCGGAAAGCCGGGTGGCTCTTCTTCAAACCCCTTGTCACCTTGCAGAAGGAGAGGAAACTGGAGCTGGTGGCTCGGAGAAAATGGAAGCAGTACTGGGTGACGCTGAAAGGTACGTGGGCTGCGGTTCACTGCAGGCTTGTCCTTCAGCTGTCCCGCCACCAGGAAGTGCTGGCGGGTCAGCATTAACGTGAGGAAGTATGAAGGATACTGTGTGTCTGTGTAACACATACACACGCACATACACGCAGAAGCTGGAGGACAGTGTCAGGTGTCATTCCTCAGGGGTTGTCTGCCTTCTTTTGTGACATAGGCTCTCTCCGACTTAACTCTCCAATTCGACTAAACCACCTGGCCAGTGAGCCCCAACATCCACCCGTCTCCGCCTTTCCAGCACTGGAATTATATAGGCTATCACTACGCCTGAGTTTTTGTTTCTAATGTGGATTCTGGGCATCAAACACAGAGCTTCATACTTGCAAGGCAAGAATATTATGAACCGAGCCACTTTCCCAGCCCTGACTTGAAAGATTGCAAGCTATCATTTCCTAGCAAGCTCCACTGTAAACACTTAACAAGTGGATTTAGTTATTTACTTAACCATTTATATGTTATTCAGTCCAATAATCAATCATTTTTAAGTATATTATTTTCTGTGTATGTTTCTCGGCCACTCTTTGATACTTTGCTTGTGTCAAGAGTAACATAAAACCCTAAAATTACTGTCACATATACCTTACTTGTGCTATCTAGGCTGTGTATGCTCAGAACTCCCAAGCAGTGCCCTTCCTAGATGGAATGTTCTCTAGAAGGTTGCACCTGCATCCTCCCCTTTCATCGACTAAGAAAGTCTGATTGCCGCTCCCACTGCACAGCTGTTTCCTTGTTCACTTATTTGGGGTTGGACCTGGGGCCTTGGACACGCTGAGCATATGCTGAGAGACCATGCTACACTCTCAGTGTGACCTCCCTCCTCCCCGCTTCCCTGTGTTCCTTTCTTAGAACAGAAATAGGGATTTGTCTTGTTGAGGGAAGAACGCCTCTCGCACGCAATGCCAATTAACAACCCTGATTGCTTTGCTCGCTGTATGGGTTAGAAGAACTCCATCTTGTGGGGTGGTGAGATGCCTCAGTGAGCACAGCCCTAATTTATGCAGGTGCAGACAGGAGGTGGAGCCTTAGCCTCAGCAAAGGCCCCCTATGATTGTCAGAGAGACATGATAGGGATTTTCAGAAGTCATGATTGGTTGTTCCCCCCCTACTTCCATAGGGAAGAGAGCAGAAGCACAAATCACACATGTCCACAGCAGGTGTGAACTGCCTAGCGTGCCTCCCTCATAGCTTTCCTGTGCGCTCTGTTTAGGAATTTCCAAACCCCTCCCCTAACCTTGGTGGGTAGGCTTCATCTCTCAATTGCCTTTAAGCTCCTCTAGTAAGTTTCCCCAGGGGACAGCGTGTGCCATGTGTGAAGGGCCCAGGACCCAATGGCTTCTCATTATGGGGTAGGATCCTTATGGTTCAAGATTGGCTGAGGAAAGCAAAGAACAGACCTACTTTTCATGTCCCAGGGAAGCAGGCTGTCATGCATAGGAGGAAAGATTTGGAAACATGGAATAAAGGTGAGCTCTGGGAAAAAGTTGGAAGGGATAAGGAAATTCAGCCTTAGCTGACTCAGGACAAGGTATGGAGTTTTGCTGAGAAGATTTATAAGTGCAGAAAGGTTTAAGGATTATATTTGTAGGTCGTAGGGATTGCGTTTCCAGGGTGACAGGATGGAAGTAAAGATAAGCATGTCTTCAAAGAATACATGTCACCCTCACCTCCATCATTAGCAGTCTTGGGATTCTTGCAAAGGAGGTGGCAGCCTCCTTCCTTTTGCCTGGTCGTGTGTGACAGCCTTTTCCTAGGGAGATGTAACAGGTCTAGGGTACCAGGTATGAAATCCCTTCTGTGGAGCAGGCATTCAATCCAATCCAAAGCCTTGACTTCCCCCATAACCTTCATGTCTCTGCTTCTTCCCTCTGGGAATTCATTGTGTTAAGATCAACTTTCTTGGCTTCGATTCTATAAATTATAATGTTGGAACTAATATATTTTGGTTAATCTTATTTGAAAACACACACACGTATATATGTGTGTATAATTAGAATTTGGAAATTATTCTTAAGGTGATCATGTGGATAAATTGTAAATGGTTTTCTGTAGAAAGGGATTATTACTGAACTGTCTTCTTGTGACTTGTTGTCACTGATGTTCGCAGTGCTAAGTAGACAAAGACCAGAGTTTGGAAGATAGCACATTTAATGGGGACCATCTGCCGTTTTTAATGAGTGGCTTTCCCCGCAGTTCACAGGGTTTCCTTGGCTGATGGGTTGTCAAGGTCACTCAAACTAACAGTCTCCTGTGAGTGAGAAGGAGGGTGCTGAGGTGAGAAGGCCTAAGTTCATATTCCAGCTCCACTCCTATCTGGTCTGGAGCACCCACATATGTGACCGCATCCCCGGTTTCTCATTGCTAGATTGGAGTATGTCGCTCTGAAAACCTTGCAGGACAGCAGTGTGGAGAGAGTCCCTGGGGAGACAGGCAGAGGCACACTGTGTTGTTATTAGTCATGATGTCACGTTGAGCGCATCATCTGGTTTTCATTCTGGTCTGCATATGCCAGGGTTGCCTTGTTCACACACCAGCAGCCTCTTTTGCAGGTGTCTGGGAACATTAGGGATGGTATCACTTACCTCTCACGCCTTTTCTACATTCTCTGGACCTGCGGCAGGGGTGTCATTCTGCTTCTGTCTTTCCAGGCTGTACTCTGCTGTTTTATGAGACTTACGGGAAAAATTCCACGGATCAGAATAGCGCCCCACGGTGTGCCCTCTTTGCAGAGGACAGCATCGTGCAGTCTGTCCCAGAGCATCCAAAGAAAGAGCATGTGTTCTGCCTGAGCAACTCCTGTGGCGACGTCTACCTTTTCCAGGTACTGCTGCTGCTGCAAAAATGGGGGGCTGAGGTGATGGCACAGGAATGAATAAGATGAGAGCAAACAGGATTCAAAAGGAACTTGGACGTGAATCCAGTAAATGCTCCATTTGGCTTTGGGATGAGGGTGTGAGCAGGAGACTGTGGCTTCTCATCCCTACCAGTGTCAAGACCTGGCCATTCCTATAGCAGGCATTTGTCAGGTCCTTGTGAAGTTCCAGGCTCCTGCCTGTCATATCACGTGAGGACAAAGATAAAATACTGTGAGCTGGGCTCTGGGTAGCACATGACCTAGGGAGAGCAATGTCTGAGAGTTCCAGAACTGAGATCTTTTAAGAAAAGCCTGGAGATTGTGGCCAGGGAAGAAGTTTCAACCACTCCCAGGAATCCTAGGAAAAGTCAAAGAAGCAGCTTTTCAGGTACACTAGACCCTCCTAGACTAGTGTTGTGAAAGCAACAGCTGCCTTGGAGATGGATAACTGGGATATCTGCCATGGGTGAGTTTTGCGATTTGATAGAAATGCCTAGCATGGTGGTGAGTCCCGCAGGCTGATTGATTTCTGGTATCATTGTTGAGCACCTTGTGTCTGTTGAACACCTGTGTGTGTCTGTCGAGCACCTGTGTGTGTCTGTTGAGCACTTGTGTGTGTGTTGAGCACCTGTGTGTGTCTGTCGAGCACCTGTGTGTGTGTTGAGCACCTGTGTGTGTGTCGAGCACCTTGACACTTTGGACTTTGAACAAATAGGTTTATGAGAGTGCACAGAAGCCAGGCAGGGTGTAACTCACACCTGTACTTGGGAAGCTGAGGCAGGAGGATCACTGTGACTACAAGATTATTTTAGTCTACTTAGTGTTTTCCAGATTAGCCTGAGCTACACAGAGAGACTCTATTTTGAAAAACAACCACCACCACCACCACCAACAACCAAAAATCCTTACAGAATTGCTTTTAGCATGAATGTAATGTGTATGACATGATGTCACCTTGGGTGGATAGACCCTTGGTTTCTATCGCTGAGAGCTATTTATTTGTTCCTCGTTTTCCTAACTGCCATGTGCAGCTTTCTGCCTTTTATTTCCATGCTGATATATCCTGAGAAAAATCAACTGAGAAAAGGTTTATTTTAGTTCATGATGCTAGGTCATAGTCTGTCGCTGTGGGGAAGCCACTGTGTGTGTGGGGGGGGCTGGTGCAGCTAATCATATCATTTTCACAGTCAAGGGCAGAGGAAGAAACAAATGCACATGTGTGTCTGCGCGCGCACACACACACACATATACACACACACACAGACACTGCTCAGCTCACTTCCTCTACTCTTAAACAGTTCAGGACCCAAGTCTAGGGACTGGTGCCTTCTACTTTCAGACTGGTCTTTTCATGTCAATTAAAGCAGTGAAAACAATCCCCCATAGACATGGCCACAGGTCAACCTACTCTAGACAGTCCCTCATGGGGAGCCTTCCTGGGGCATCCTCTACTGTATCAAGCCAGCAGGTAGAACTGACCAGCATAGACTCTATGGTCCTTCCTGCTTAATTCTTGATGTTCTCTCAGGGTCTGTGAACATGAGTTGAGTTTATGTTTGGGAAACTAAACTTTGCGTGTGTGTGTGTGTGTGTGTGTGTGAAGAGATCCCTTGGGTTTGACACATCAAACCTTGGTCTTCCATTTTGGAGAGAACTTTTGTGCCTCAAATAATCTTCATCAGTTCCTCCATCCCATGTTTAGGCCACGAGCCAGACAGATCTGGAAAACTGGGTCACCGCCATACACTCGGCATGTGCATCCCTTTTTGCAAGGAAGCACGGAAAAGAGGACACGGTGCGACTGCTCAAGAGCCAGACCAGAAGCCTACTTCAGAAGATCGACATGGACAGCAAGATGAAGAAGATGGCAGAGCTGCAGCTGTCTGTGGTGGGCGACCCCAAGAACAGGAAGGCCATTGAGAACCAGGTACTACCGACTGCCCTATGCACGCTCCCATGTGTGCCGTCTGCTCCCATGTGTGTCGTCTACTCTCTTCTCAGGTCTTCCCTCTCATACATATTAATATATCTTAGCGCTGCATCTGGCTTGAAAGCATGAAAAATAATTATGAAAGGTGAATCTTATTGCTAAGATCACTTTAGTTAGAAAGCAAGCCTGGTAAACATGACAATAAAGAACACTCTAGAATGAGCTTGGTTAGGTGACACCTGGCATAGTCTTCAAAAGCTCTGAGAGATCACAGGGTTGAAGTTGGGCTGGGAACTTGAGTAAATGGTGAAGTTGACTCTCTGGAAGAAGGTGGCCTTAAGACATTGAGTTATGCTGGGAGAGGGGATTTCCAGGCTGGGAGGAGGGCAGGGGTCATTTGGTTTGGGACAGATGTAACAGAGAGGTGGCCTGGGGCTCCTGAGCACCCTAGCACAGAAGTGTTAAATTGGCATAAGTACTTGGCACTCTGGTAGGATGGCTGCTGGTGCAAAGGTCAGTGTCTTTCCTGTAACAAGGTCCATCATCAAAGTGCTTTATAAACAATAGTAAGTTATAATTCATGGTTCTGGAATCTGAAGTCCTCTGTCAAGGCCTGAGCAGATTCTACATCAGATGGAGCCAGCTTCCCTGTGATATGCTGTCCTGCTGTCTTCTTAGATGGTGGAAGGAGCAAAGGAATTAATTCTGTGTTTCCTTCATAAGGGATCTCATTCCCAAGTGCTTTTTCATATGGCCTACTTACCCCCCCAGAAAGCTCCACTCCCCAGTTCTGTCTCCTTGGGAATTGAGACCTTTGCTGTGGAAATCTGGGGGAGACACACAAGTCAGGCCATACGAAGTTTGATTCAAAGACTTGGGTGGACTTATTTTATCCTTTTGTTGTGAGTTAGATCTTAGTTCCCACATGTGTTGAAGGTGTGATCTCCCTTCAGCAGTGTTCACAGGAGGGGCCTTGAGGAGGTCATTGGCTCATAAGGACTATGATGTCATGGGTGGATGAAGTATTAAAACTAGAAAAAAAAAACATTAGGAGCTGGGGCCTAGGTGAAGGAAGTGGTAAGTGAAGTGCCCTGAAAAGGTGTATTTTGTCTCTGGCCCCTTTCCGGCCACCATGAGGTGAGTAGCTTTGTTCTGCCCTGAGCAGTCCCCATGTTCTGTCTCACCACGGGTCCAGACACAACACAGCCAGGAGACCATACACCAAAATCTCAGAACTTGTAAGCCGATGGGATCTTTCCTCCTCTAAGTTGATTTTCTTAGGTGTTTCATTATAGCGATGGAGAGCTGACTGCCTTCTTGGCACTGAGGGCTGGAGGAGGATGTAGTGTTTTAAGTTGGGGAGAAAGCACAGTAAAAGGAGCAATTTCAGGAAACGTTAGGAGGACAGAGTGACTTAGGAAAGACAGTGGGCAGTAAAGTGGCCATGGTCTGAGTGTTCAGGTACAAAGGTCTCGTAGCAAGTGGCATAGAAATATTTGATGGTGTCTATTTTCTAAGTAGAAAATGCCAGAATGCAGTTTTCAGTAATTCTTCAGATTTATACTGCTGAATGGACCCGTTCTTGCTTAGGGTTCCTGCTCACAGAGCCCAGTGGAAAGCAGAGGGTGGAAGAATGTGGGGTTTGTCCAGAAGACGGGGCTCCCCACCCAGAGCCCAGCTTGCATTCATTCTCTTGTCTGTGTCCTGCTTTCATCTGGGAAGAGCTCACCCGGCAGACAGGCCTAACCTAGGGCAACAAAACCCATTGTCCTTCGGCTCCAGCACACAGGGACAGTGTTTCCAGAGGAAAAAGCCCAGAGTCTCCAGCGAAGGAAAGAAGCAGAAAGACTTCACAGGGAGAGGTGGAGTTACATCCCTCGTGCTGATCATGTGTGAAGTATGAAGCCTGTAATTTGTAGTCTCCATCTTAGACTGGGACTTTTTTTTTTTTAACTGAGGTAAGAGGGTTGCTTGGGAGTTTCAGGTGAGCCTGAGCTAGAGAGAGACCTGGCTCAAACAAACAAACAAACAAAACCAAGAGAGTAAATTGTATATCTTAGCGACCTCTACCATATGCATGTGCCTGAGAACAGTGCCCCAATAATCACTTTTAAAGCAAGTCAAGGTAATTTTAGTATCTTAGTGTATCTGGTCAATAATTAGCTCTACTGTGTCATGGGGTGTGTAAACTATTTTAGGGCTCTTGTTAGGTGAATAGTTTGCTTAACAATTTGCTTTCATTTTCTCTTGCTCTTTGTAGTCTCATGGAAGGGCTCTTGAGCACACACAGCTTTTGAATACTGCTTTGTCTCTTTTGTTTGTTGATACCTATGGTCCAGAAGTTATCCTTAATGCTTCAGCTTGCAAGAGCCTCCCAGTTATCTGTGGTGTGCAGGGTGTGTCTGTCCTAGGTTTAATGCCCAGATTCCACATGGCAGCTCACAACATCTGTGAGGCCAGTTCCAGGGGACCCGATACCCTCTTCCGGCCTCTGTGGGCACTGCACACATGTGTGCTTAGACAGTAGACATGCGGGCAGTGCATCCAGACACATAAAGTTAAAAAAAATGTCAGTGGTCTCTGCCTGTAAGTACATTCACCCCCACCACACTCCCACATATGTCCTTCCCATATATTTTGTTGCATTGTTTGCAGTTTGTGAATGAATTATGAATGGTGTCTCATCACTTCTGATCTCTGGTGGGCAGGGCTTGCTACTCTGTAACTTTTTACACACGTCTGAGAGTATTGAGTAGTTAGGTGGTCCAAAGAGGAGCTCATCTTACAAACTGGAATCAATAGAGCCTGTTAGGATAGGTCTATAGTCCCAGCTACTTGGGATGCTAAATCTAGAAGATCAGAAATTCGAGCCGGCTAAGGCTACATAGCATTGATGGGCCAACCTGGGCAACTTATCTAGACCCTGGCACAGAGAAAGGAAGTCAGGCTGCTGCTGTAGCTTAGGTGTAGAGAAAGCATTTGTGTAGTGCAGGGCATTATCCTTTGAGGCCCATTGCCCACTCTTTGGCAGAGTCCTGTTGGTCATTTTGAGTGTAGCTTCCTGATACCCTATTTTCACTCTGGTTTTCTTCACCCCTGCTGTCAGCCCTAATCTTTCCCTGCCTCCCCCACCCCTGCCTCACAATGCTCTGCAAATTCCCAATGAGAAGATCTTTGGTTGAGTTTCAGAAATTCTGCCTTAAAGTCTTCTTGCCATGTTGGATTTTTCTTTTTTTTTAAATTTTTTTATTTTTCCATTCAAATATTTACACTTCCTTCCCTCCCCCCAATCTCCTCCCGCTCCCCCACATCCCCTCCTCCCTCTCTCTCCCTGCTTGAGAGAGAGCAGGGAATTCTGCCCTGTGGGAAGTCCAAGGCCCTCCCCCCTACATCCAGGCCTAGAGAGCTGTGCATCCATATAGACTAGGGTCCCAAAAAGCCAGAACATCCTGTAAAAAAAAAAAGTCCCAGTGCCTTTATCAATGGCTTCTCAGTCAGCCCCCATTGTCA
>LOJH01003484.1:0-19163 GCA_001685095.1 Ellobius talpinus | reverse complement strand
GCTCCCATTAGAACAGGCACACTGTCTCAGTTGGTGGACCAACCCCTCATGGTCTTGATTTCCTTGCTCGTCTCCTCCCTCCTTCTGCCTTTCAACTGGACCTTAGGAGCTCAGTCCATTGCTCTGATGAGGATCTCTGTCTTTATCTCCATCTGAAGATTCTATGGTGATATTCGAGATAATCATCAGTGTGATAGTGGGGCAAGGACAGTGCAGGCACCCTCTCCTCTGCTCTCCAAGGACCTGGATTTTTTTTTAAGGCTATAATTTAGTCAACTTTCCCCAGTGGGTATTAGCAGTAGTAGAGCCACTGGGCTCACTCTTCCCAGCTCAACTGTCAGGAAGTTGTAGAGAGAGCCATTTGCTCTCCATTTGCTAGTCCCCAAAACCTAAAGAAAGCAAGTGTGTAATTGGATTGAAGTCCAGAATGTTTCTGTGATTTTCCAGGTTCCTGTGCCTCAGAACAAAGAATAGGACCCAGGCACATGTGTGTAGAGGTAGAAACAGTGGAGGTTATTAAGAATGAGGAAAACACTCCCAAGAATCCAAGAATGATGGTGGTCCAGAGAGTGCCCAGCTGGGAGTGGTGTGCCTATAGGTGCCATTCACGCTGCGCCCACCTTCTGTCCACTGTGTGTATGTATTGTTCTCTTCTCGAACATGCTCTGATCCTAACACAGACTCTGGTCTGGGGTTATCTAGTCTTCTGTTAGCTGAATGATTCACATGTGAACCTCAATACATCTTTCTCCAGGTCCTTCTCTTCTTGGCTGGTGGGTGCTTTTAAGTCTCCATCCCATTAGGAAAGTATTGTCCATTGTATCCACAGGCCTGGACCAATGAGGCTCCAGTCCCACACCTCTTTCATGTATTCTGCAAGCCACCCTGTTTGAAAGTTTCCACAGTGACGTAGCACTCCAGTTCACTTAGAAGCCACAGCTGGGCTGGGCACTTTCATTTGTAGAACATTTTCTCCTAGAGACTCCAAGAACTTCAGATCTAGCCACCGTGTGTCCTCACCATGGCAGATGCTACGGTGTAGATGACATCATCATGCAAGACAGATAATGTCTCTGGGACAGGACCTCTTTGAAGTTGGTGGGTGGAGAAAACGGTTGTCAACGCCCTTTCCCGATAGAAAGACACTGTGACTCTGTCACCGCCACAATAGCTGTTTCATGTCTCCGTGTATAGGTCATAAGCTTTGCTTAAAATAAACCACAACACGGTCTGCTCCTCCGGCCTCTGGGCTATTTCATGCGGCAGATGATGCAACTTTCATTTGAGCGTGTCCAATGCGTGCCAGACTCCACTCTGTGTCCGCACGGGGCGCACCTTTGAAGTCCTGAGGGAGGAAGCATTGCAAATTAAGTCCAGTTAATACTTTATTTTCCTTTCCGTTTATTATTTCAGACAAGTAAAGCGGGACAAAGGCCTCACCACCCTTAGGCGGTCTTGGCATCCTCCCAGATGGCTTCCCCTCCCCCTCACAGCCTGCCCATTGTGTCCTCTTTCCAGGAACTAGGGTTCTGCCCCTTGAAGTGGGCTGGAAAGGGGGTGCAGGTATGTTAGCAGGGCTGCTGTGGCATTTGGAGGAACCCCATGAGAACGGCAGTATCCATTGCCCCAGCCTTAGTGTGCCCTGCATATCCTGTTCTATGTTTATTTAAAGGTTGAAGATGATGAAGGATGCGTTGTGCTCAGACATTTGGAAACTGTGGTGAGGGGCAGTTTAGATGAAGCCTTGAAGATGTGACATGATGTGGGGGGGTGGAGGAGAATGGGGAACGGTTGTGGAGCGGTTTGAGGACAAGGCTATTGATGGAGGTGCTGTGTACAGATATGGGCTTTCTTTAGTGGGCAGTAGGGAGATGGTGGAAAGTTTGGTGGGCAGCAGAACAGGTGTAGCCTAGTTCAGGGAGCTTTAATTTAGTACATACTGCAGGCTAGGCATTTGTGTAGGCCAGGGGACACTCTGTCCTTGGAGGGTCCTCCCTCTGGAAGGTTGACAGAACTGGGTTTGAAGTTTCATCACAAGATGACGAAGTCAGAGCTATAGCTTCCTAGCACTGGGGATAGCAGCAAGGGGGGCATTTGGCCTCCTATGTATTTCTGGGAGACTTCCTGGAAGAGGGGCCATCTGAATTGCTTCTTGAAATGAGGTGTTAACCAGAAGAGGGATAAAGAAGGGTACCCTGGGTGGTGTGATGTATTTTCACACAACCAAGAGAGTTCACATGTAACCAGCGCATCCGGTTATGGGGTTTCCTGGTTTCAAAGCCCTTCGGCAATCCCAAGGCTCAGAAGATGAACCTCTCTCCACTCTGGCCTTCATCCAGAAGCCCACTTAGTTGTTTTCTCTTAGACCATTTCTTCATTCCTATCCCATTTCTGGGGACTTAACAAGCAGAGGGACTCGGCATGGTACAAACATGCTGCCTCCTTTCTCCTTGCCTCCTGGATCTCCTTGTCCATCCCACTTCTCATGAAGGCCGAGGGGCTACCTCCTTCATGAGTGCCCTGACTCTCCTCACACAGGTTCTGTCTGGGATGTCGCATGGCTCTTGGTTCTGTCTGTCTCCCTGCTCAGCCTGTTGCTTTCCAGTTGTCTCTCGTGGCCCCAGATGCAGAATACAGCTCCTCAAGGGCTCTATTGCTCACATCTTTGCTTATTTTCTGGAGGTAGTGAGGGAATGGATATTGGGTGCCTTATTAGTTACTTGTTGCTTTTCTTGTGATGAAATTCCATGCTGGGCCCATGGAACGGTGCCTCTCACATTTAGGATGGCTCTTCCTACCTCAGCTAATCACATCTGAGTAGCCCCTCAACGCCATGTTCAGAGCTTATCTCTGGGTAATTCTAGATGCTATCCAGTGAAAATTAGCATGAACTATCACAGGCCCCTTTTTTGAGCCAGGGGACTTTCTTCCTCACTGTAAAAATCCCACTCTTCTCTGAGTCCTCCTCTTCCCTTCTTTACTCCCAGCTATCAAGTGCCTTCCCCTGCCGTCCTCTCCCCAGTTCCCTCTCTGGTGTAGTATTCTGATTCCTTCTCAAGCAACAATATATTTGATTTTCTGATCTCTCTACCCAGTAGAGATGGGTAGACTGCATCCGTTTTTTGGACGGGAAAACAGGCCCTTAGGTGAGTGGGGTTTCTGATGGTACACAGCTAGTAGCTGGCAGAGCCAGGGATGAACCCAAACCTGCTCTTGGGTGCTGAGCTGCTGCTCTTCAGTGAAGCCCACAATGCTTTGCTTGCTGGCTAAGTGTGGGACAGACGATTTTTGTGCAAGTGAGAGACAAAAGCTCAGTTCCCTGGTTCCCGTAACTGGGCTTCCCAGTTTGGTTTGAAGGAAAATTCATTGGCTATGAAATGGGTGACTTTTGTCTCCAAGGAAACAAAACAAAGCTGGCTGCTGAACTGTGGCTTGCTGTTGTAGCTGCCAGTCAGCTTTGGTAGACCCTTGTTGCTGGTTGGAATCTTTAGTGAATGTGGATTTCAGGGTGGGCGTTTTAAAGTTCCTCCCACCAAAAAGGAAAAAGTAAATTAAATTATGTGTTAGGCCCAATCCTAGTAATGGACAATTGGGCCAAATGTTGCAATTGAGTGACTGAAGGAGAGAAAATACTTTCCTAAAGGGCTGGGTCCTGCAGGGTGCTGCCATCTTTCTTTAAATGTACCATGTGCTCATTTATCTCATCATTATTTTTATTGCTAGCTCCATCTCCTCCCTTCCCCCCTTTACAGCTATCCAGAGCACCTCTGAGCTCATTCACTGAACATAACTGTCTACCAGGAAAGAGGAAGCTTGCCATTGAATTTGAGTCAATGCTTAGATCTAGGGTTTCCCTGTGGGATTTCACCATTAAAAAGTTCCCTTTTTATGCAGCTGGTGACATGTCTTAGTGGAGCTTAGCCCAGTGACCTGAGCTGGATCTCTGGAACCCAGGTGAAGGTGGAGAGAGAGAGAGCCAGCTTCCCAAAGTGGTTTTTGATCCCCACACATGTAGCATAGAGCTCATGTATGTGTACACACCATACACACTCATACATTCTCTTTCCTCTCTCTCTCTCTTACACACACACATACTTACACACTCTATCCCTTTTATAAAAAGAGGTAATGAATAGCTTCATTAAAGTGGCACCCCTGTCTCTTGTGCCGTCCATGCCATTGCTGTGTCTTGTTGCATGAGCCACTAAGGAGCACTCAGTTTGTAGAATAGGCTTTTTTAGCTTTCATGTCCGGATAACTTAAAAACTGTTTTCCTCGGGCTGGAGAGATGGCTCAGAGGTTAAGAGCACTGGCTGCTCTTCCAGAGGTCCTGAGTTCAATTCCCAGCAACCACTTGGTTGCTCACAACCATCTGTACTGAGATCTGGTGCCCTCTTCTGGTGTGCGGGCATACATGGAGGTAGAATGTTGTATATATAATAAATAAATCTTTAAAAGAAAAAACAAAAAAAACAAAAAAACGTTTTCCTCTGGCCTGGGGGAGGACACGACCTTAAACACCGGATCCTGCCTATACCTTTCACATGCTGGGCTCACTGGTATGTACCACGAGGCTCAATTTGCGATCCATCCCAGAGCCTTGTGTCAGCCAGTGAGCATGCGCCCTGATGACTGAGCGACACCCCCCCAGAGCTCTCAGTGCATTGGTTTCATCCAGAAAGTCACATGTTGAACTTAGAAGAAATTGATGAAGAGAACTTAGGGCAGTGGTTCTCAGCTGGTGGGTCACGACCCCTTTGGGTGGGGTTGAGGGGGTCACCTAAGACCATTGGAAAACACAGATACTTACATTATGATTCACAACAGTAGCGCAATTACAGTTATAAAGTCTGTCGATCTGCGTGCAAATGGAGGTCACAGTTTAGGCACTGCAAAGACTGGAGTGAAATCTATGAACAAATGCCGTTTGATGGTGTTTCTTTGCCAGCCTGTGACTCCTTGTTTGGAAGAAATACATGGTAATGTCTGTTATGTAAATATAGCTGCTTTAAGTTACCATATGTACAGGTGGTTGTGTGTGCCCCCAGACACTGAATAGCAGTGAGCGCTGTCTGTCTGTCCTGTCCCCAGAGTGCATTTGCCTGTCATTGTTTCAGAGAAATTCTGGTTAGACCGGAGCTTCGGGTCACTGCCATCATGCATGCTGTGTGAGTCTTTCCACAGCTCATCCAGTACAGCAGTGGGTCTCAACCTCCCTGGTACTGTGACCCTTTAATACAGTTCCTCATGCTCTGATGACCCCCAGCCATAAAAATTATTTCCTTGCTACTTCATAACTGTGATTTTGCTTCTGTTATAAATCATAATGTAATATCTGATGTGCAGAATATCTGATGTACAACCCCCAGAGGTGTCATGACCCCTAGCTTGAGAACTACTGCAATAGAGGTCCTGAGGATGTAAGTGGGAGGGACATGAAATAGGAGAAACCCATGTTCCACTCTGCATCCCATGCTGAGTCAGCGTGGTTTGGTGTTGTTCTGTACCCATCATGCACTTTGGCATGTCACTATATTGGCACACCCTAGCTGCCTTTGGTTCTTGCTGTCCTGATAAAGTTCATCCATGTGGTGTGTGTATTAAGGGGGGGTGTTTCTGTAGGAGGGTGTGAGGTATGGGGAACAGGGGAAGCGGATTAAAACCACACCACTCCAGCTGATAGTAATTGTTCCTTGGGGGCTGTGGAAGTTGAAGTTGCTCACTTGTGGTTTGAGCAACACAGACCTGTAACTTAGATCCGAATCATCTCTCGTCTTGCTGTTTAAGATCCAGCAATGGGAGCAGAACCTGGAAAAATTCCACATGGACCTGTTCCGCATGCGGTGCTATTTGGCGAGCTTACAAGGTGGGGAGCTACCGAACCCCAAGAGTCTCCTTGCTGCCACCAGCCGCCCATCGAAGCTGGCTCTTGGCAGGTTGGGCGTCCTGTCTGTTTCGTCTTTCCATGCTCTGGTAAGTTCCTGGGGAAGGCTGTGTCAGTGGCTTGGGTAGAGGCTTGCTTTTCCCTAACTGGTTGCTAGCTTCCAGCTTGTGCTGGGAGTTAGCCTGGTAACTGTCAAGGGTCACAGAGCTAGGTACTGGGCATCTGCATAGAAGACTGTAGTTTAGAGTTCTTCAGATTTCTAGGAGTCTAGTTGGAAGTTACTCCATATTCTTGTCTGTTGGTCTATTTTCCCTCATACTCTTGGGAAAGTAGGATCTCTGAGGAATGGTCCTACTGGGTGAAGAAGAAGAAAAATATGGATTAAATATTGCCCAACCTGGGGTTGGGATGACAACTCAGTGAGTAAACTCATTTTCTTGCAAGTGTGAAGACTGAGTTTTATCCTTCGAACCTAGACTTGGAGAGCTTCAGACCCACAAGAACCAAACTCCAAAAACAGGAAAAAAAAAGATGTAGGGCTTGGGTGATGGCTCAATGGTTAAAGCTGATGAAAGGACTTCTGATTTGCATCTCTGTAAATGCTCCGTGGCCATGACTACGTCCTGGAGACAAGATTCCTGGAGCTGAGCAAGTTGACTAGTCAGCTAGTAATATTGATGAACTCTAAGTTTGATTGCTATTCCCTGTCTTAAATAACTTGGGGGAAATTCCTGAGGTCAATCCCAGACCTCCCCACATGCACTTACACACACACATACACACACACACACACACACACACACACACACACGAACATACATATATACACAGGTACATAACACCATATACCCATGAAAAGGAGAAAACTTAAAAGAATAAATGAGGTAGATGGCACCTCAGGAATGACACAGAGCTGACCATTGGTGTCCACATGTACCTGCAGACATGTGAACACACATACAAACACATCAAGATTGTTTGGCCTGAGGCTGGGAGCCCCATGGGTAGAGTCTGAAATTATGTCTGGCTTCTGCATTGAACTGGCTCAGTTTGTGGGGCTCAGAGTGGTTTCGCTGACCCGGTTGTCCACTGTAGAGCCATCTGGATGTTGGAATTTGGCTTGTGCTGCCTAGGTAAGAGGCATCTGTGTGAAGGCTGCATTTCTGTGTATGAGCTATACATCAGACACAGTCACTGACAGAGCACAGGGCTAGACTGACATCTCCACACAAAGACACTGTGATTGGCTTTAAGATGGCTTGCAACTGTGTTTTCCATCAGGTGTGTTCTAGAGATGGCTCCACTCTCAGGAAGAGAACACTCTCCCTTTCCCAGAGAGGAAAAAACAAGAAAGGCATATTTTCTTCCTTGAAAGGACTGGACACCCTGGCAAGAAAAGGGAAGGAGAAAAGAGCTTCCATAACTCAGGTGAGTTCTTGACATGGGAGGAACAGGAGGCTGGGTGAGATTCTTGACACCCCCATCTGGCGACCACTGCAAGTCATAAGTGTTTATCTTCTGGTGAAGGTGAATTCAGTGTTGATTCAAAAGAATCTAGGTTCACCAGGGACGTGTACCCATGTGAATTATACAAACGGCTTTGTCTGCTTTAGCCTCAAAGGCAGTCTTAGGAACACAGGAACGAGAATTCTTAGAATGGGTCTGGGGACGTGGCCCAGCTGGTGGAGTGCTTGCTTAGCATGCCTGAAGCTCCATATTTGATCTTCATCACTGCACACCCAGGAACATTTGTGAACAGGTATAAAGTCAGCACTTGGTAAACTGAGGAAGGAGTATCAGGAGTTCAAAGGCATGGCCAGTGAGCTTGAGGTCAGTATGGACTAGAAACCCTGACTCCAAAAGAAGAGAAGCAGAACATGAGGCTTGAGTGTGATTCAGTAGTAGAGAGTTTGCCTAGCATGTGTAGACCCCTGCTAGAAGAAAAGGTATGTATGTATGTATGTATGTATATATGTATGTATGTAGGGGAGGCTAATAATTAGAAAAACAATCTATACTTTTTGTTGCCTTATATCAATTTATATGAAAATGAATGCAGAAAAGTAATGCCAGTCCAAGAGAATGCAGCTAGATTCTATTGATGATTGTCCTAGATCCTATTGATAGCACCGATTCTCCTGCTAGTCCTAGATGGTCTTGGTTGATAGTGCTAGATTCTGTTCCTAGTCCTAGATTGTACTGATTGGTAGTGCTAGGTTCTATTGCTAGTCCTAGATCTTACTGATGGTGCTGGATTCTATGGTCATGCTAGAATCCATGCTCCCTCAAGCTTTCACCCTGACAATTGCATTTTGTCAGCCCACACTACAGAAGGAAAATCTGGTGCTCTGAAAGGCTAAACCAGTTAGCTCCTCCATGCACCAGTGCCATAAAGCAGGGGCGGTGCTTGGGCTTGTCCGTAGTGTCCAAATCCCTGAAAGAATGGACCATAGCTGCTGCATGCTTTCCAGTGGGGAGTGTTTGCTCTTAGTGTTTGTTTTAAAGATTTCATTTTATGTGCATTGGTGTTTTATCCACATCATATCTGCGCAAGTGTGTTAGATCCCCTGGAACTGTAGTTACAACAGTTGTGAGCTGCCATGTGGATGCTGGGAATTGAACCTGGGCCCTCTGAAAGAGCAGTCAGTGTTCTTAACCACCAAGTCATCTTTCCAGCCCCTGCTCTTAGTATTGTAGCAAGGAAAGAACAACTCCAATATTTATTGCTAAAATATGACCCCAAGTTCAGCAAACTGTTTTGAGAGCATGTTGAATGTGCAGATCCAAAGTGATTCCAGACACCCATAATGCAACATGTGTTAATTGATATTTTTCTCCTGGTTGACAGGTTGTAGGATTATTTTTTTCAAGTACAGTGGAAAGAAAAAGCTATAAGATGATCTTATCCTGTAACTGACAGAGAAAAGAGTTGCAATGATTTTCAGTGAGTTGTTCTGGAAATGATTTTGGTTGTTATTTTAAAGAGAATGGTCACAGTTCATAGAAGTTTATTTCCTAATTTGTGTTTCTTTAACTGTGAACAACACTTAGGAATAGTGTGACTAAAGACTAAAATAATTTCAGTGTTTTAAAATCCTGAAACTGTGAAGGGTTGGGTGAGGAGGAGTGGATGGGTTGGTGGAAAGACAGCAAAATGCATGTAGTTCTTTTATGAGATCCCTGATTTCTTAAATACTCATATACAAAAAGAATCACCTAGTCACAGGGCTGACGAGATGGCCCCATGGGTAAAGTGCTCACCGTCAAGCCTGGCGATGTGTTTGCTTCCCCCGGAACCACATGGTAGAAGGAGAGCACTGATTCCACAGGGTATCCCTCCAGCTTCTCTGTGTTCACTGTGCATGAGCCCACAACATACAGAAATAAGCAAATGCAAAGGAAATGAAAGACTTACAGTTCTGCTTGTGTTTTTGTTTAGTTACAAGAAGTAATTATTTGTTGGGTATAGGTAGTGGTGAGCTATAATCCACTGGCTAATATTGGACCTATGTTTTTTGAATGGAACCTTCACGATTATGTCCTGTATATAATGTCAATGTCAATTTTGATATTAATCAAGATAGACTCATGTAATTAAAGCATGATCAATAACTGGATAACTTGTTTATTTTTAGAAGTACCATTTAGTTAATTAAATGAGTCTTCCTGTCTGCCTCAGCATATCTGCTAAGTATTCTCAACAAAAGATTTCTTGATAAACAAAAGCATTTGGTTGAATATTCTTTGTTTTAAAAAAGATATGATGTTAATACATACATAGCTGAATAAAGTTGATGTATTAGTTATTCCTAGTTGAATATTTTATTTGATGTTAGCATTTTACAAAACTTAGAAGATAAAATTTACAAAAGTAAAAAGTGATTTCTAGTCTTTTTGGCTTCAAACAAACCTCTATTAACATATTGTCTTCCAATATTTATTCTAAGAACATAAAAACAGTTATAAGATTGACTTTTGTGGCTTTGCCAACTCTGTTCCACATCTTCTGAAATGCATAATTAGTTACAAAAGCAAAGTCAAGAAAATTCAAGATGACTTGAATGCTGTGAGACATCACAGAAAAGTCAATATGAAACCATGGGAGGAAAGAAAGCAGATTCCTCTTCAGAGGGAAAGCTTAATATTTGAATGTTACTCCAGAGTGTGAAATGAAGAGCTCACAAAATGTTATACAACTTCAGTCTTTAAACTGAAGATGTGTGGATGCCAAGGGAAAACTGCAGAACCATTTCATTAGTCTTTTTCCTTCTTCCTGTTTGTCAGATGTTTGATTCGAGCAGCAGCCATGGATTTCCTGGAACTCAGCTACCTCAAAACTCCACTAACTCCAGTGAGGTAAACTTGGCTGGACAAGGCAGCCATCTTGGCAGCCATCTTGTTTTATGTTGAAAAAGCAGGGAATGCTGGTTTTGAGTCTTCACATAATCTGTTAAAAGACAAGTTTGGAATGAAAATGGTTCCTACTCAGTAAGCTAAGAGGTCCGCTAAATGCTAAGTATCTTTGGAGGCTTTTAAACTTTCATCACCGCCTTAAAAGGAGTGCTGTGAGTGACCAGGCCAGACTAGTGTCTTTGGTCAGCAGTACCTGACCCTCCTGTGAATATTAACGAATCCAAAGTTACACCTTCTTTCATGACAGTCAAGGCCTTCACATAGATGGTCCGTGCTTCTCTTCTCAGTGGAATTGAGCACTGTCCTTCTCTGGTCTCCAGAGTTGCTTCTGTTTCTGAATGGGACCAGGAGTGGGGTCCGCTGCTTGGACGTGATGATAGTTACTCTACTTTCTCCAAACTCACTCCCCTCTTCCAAAGTTGTATTTCATATTGTTCGTCAATTTCTCCAACTTTTCCTCCCTCGGATTCCTTTATCTGTTATTTTATTTCTAACAAACATCTGAGCGCATCAAAGTTAAAAGGTTGATAGTAGAGCTGGAGCAATGGCTCAGAAGTTAAGAATACGTACTCTGTTCTTCAAGAGGACCCAAGTTCATTTTCTAGTATTCAGATAGTGGCTAATAACCACCTGTAACTCCAGTTCCCAGGGGATTTGACATTCTCATCTGGCTTCTGTGGGCCTAGGCACACGTGTTGTGCATAGATACACATGTAGACAAAACACCCATATACATAATATAATAAAATAACTTAAAAATACCTGATAATGGGTCTAGAGAGAAGTTTCAGCACTTAAGAGAGTTTGCTGCTCCTGTAGTGGACTTGAGTTTAGTTCCCAGGACTCTCATGTCAGCTCACAGCTGCCTGTAAGTTCAGCTCCAGGAACTCTGATGTTTTCTTCTTGCCTCTGGGCAACCACACACACACACACACACACACACACACACACACACACACATGTCATACACACATACACACTCACACAGACATAAATAAAAAACAAAATTAAAATTAAAAAGCCCGATAATGATCAGCATAGACAAACCTACTGTGTCTTTGAAAAAAAAAATCTAACACATTGATGGGAATAGTTTTGATGAATTAGAAATTTAGTTTGAAAAAAAAACCCTGAATTATAATAGAATGCTAGACACTGTGACAGTTGCTTTGGGAGGGAGGGTGGTACTCTAGTGATATGAAATATTCAGTATAGACAGCTACATGCTCCATCTCCTCGTGAAGCTAGGAACATTTTCCTTAGTATGTCACCTTGTTGCTAAAACTGCTCCTAGGTGGCAGCTCTGCTTCAGGTGCCCTGCCTCCCGTGGGATGGGTATGAATTGGTCGGAAGATCCTCTACCTGGAGTCCTGTTTCTTCTCACCGGCAAACCTGCCAGGACCGTGGCTGCCAAGAGCAGGCTATGGGGATGGAACGGCTTGGATGGGGACTTTCCTGCCTTGTGTGATCCTTTTGCTAAAGCCCACAAACCACAAGGAGGCAAGGAAACTGCATCCGAACCTTCTTTTCTATAAAGGATGCTATCAAAGTGACAGTCATTTGATAATGAATTCTGTCCATTTCCTGTGCCCCGTGGTTTCTGTATACTTGCGGAGCTGATTCAAAATCCCTGCGAGATCATGCTGTCATCGGGGAGCTTGACTTAATCGTGTGGTTTGTGTGTTACCAAGATTTCAGTTCTTACTGTGCCCTGTCTTATCAAGCCACATTTGTGTGTGTATGCGCATGCACACGTGTAAGTGTGTGCTCATGTGTAGGGTCTTGAAAAAGAGCTTTTTGTAGGTTCGTGGTTTGTGTAGTGTAAGTGTTCCTGTGTATTCTAAGCCCATAGCTCGTGCCAACATTATGAGACTCGCTTAACGTTTGTTGCTTAATCGTTTGTATTAGCTGTAGTCCTTTACTGGTTGAGAACTGTTGGATCCATGATAAAAAACCCAGTGTTTTAAGATTGTATCTCCTTAAACATTACGTAACAATAGAAAATTCTTATTTTACAAGTTTTAGGAGTGAGATCATCAAAGCATTATCAAGACTTCCTGCAGACTTTGAGAGGAAATGTTGCTAAAATGGTCACTGATGGTGAAGGTCTGTGCTTCTTTAAATTGGGTTCAGGTTTACACATATTCCAGCCGAATCCCCAAGTCCCAGGCTATTAAAGGCCCCTCTCCTGTGCATCTCTCCAGCCGAAACCCTGTGTAGGGACCCAGGACACTTTCCATTCGTGTGTTGGATGTTTCAATGGTACATTTTTCTGTCTTGTGTCACAGAAGACAGGTAGCCAGGTTCAAAGAGAACTGTAGCTTGAACTAAGGGAGACTTTTTTTTTTTAATACCTCTTTGGCTTAAAATCCTGCCTGTAGCTGTTTGGATAATTACAATTATTATTCAGTAGTTGTCTTGCACTAATCACAGAGAATGTTTGCGGCACACAAACCGTCTGCTTTTATACAGTAAGTACATTATGTGCATTGGCACCACACAGAAAGGCCGTTGTGAGGGAGGAGCCGCAGTCCTTTTAAAATATCCCACCATAATTGGTACATCCTGTAAGGGTCTAGTAGTGAGTCACCCTAATTGGGAGTCTGTTAGCGCTGGAGGAAAGCCAGCCTCCTTGGAGCATTTTTGAAAGGACACCTTGGCTCGCCCCAAATGAGAGCTTTTCAGAGGCCTCTTGATGAGTAATGATGAGTCTCAGACAGTGTTTGCCAGGGAGGTGTTTGTTACGGAGATGTCAACAAATCTCCCACTGAGTTAGGTTGGCAGCTGCCCCAGAAAGCCACAGCCGCCGTGGCAGCCCCTGGCCTTGGCCTCTGTGCCTGGAAAACTGTCCGGGGGTGTCCTGACTTTATGTGGCAGTGAGTGAATGGAGTATTGTCACTTTGGGTACTAGTTGCAGACGGGGCAGCAGGGGGGCACCCTGATGTTAGTGTCTCGAATGGAAAATGTGAATGAAGCAGACAGCTGTTTACCACAGCACAGTCTGTTCGAATAGAACTCTAGTCTGTAACCTTCCACAGCACATGCACATGTGCGCCCATAGAACATGTCTCTGTCTGTGTCTTTGCATGCACATAGCTGGCCAGTCAGGCCTTTGTCTTCCCTCTCCAACCACTGATGTCTGGCCATCTGCCCAAGAAGGAAGTAAACACCGCATCATCCTTGATATGGAGTTGTCAAGAAAAGCCAGAGCGGATCATTTCTTTTGTGCCGTCCCTTCATCTCACTTGCTAATAGACCTCTCCTTTGATCAGGGACTGGGGTGGTGTGGGCCCACTTATGACAGACACTGTGATTTTGCTACTCACGTCCCTTCAGTGATCCAAGCGGTAATTACAAGCCATTCGATCCAAAAGCATCTGCCACAAGAATGCACAGGGTTGCCATTCTCTCTCTATGACACATACTGAGTAGAAGTAATTTGACATGTGGTTTCAGGGACATTAGATAATAATAATAATAATAATAATAATAATAATAATAATTTCTGTAGTGGTTGCCCTACCTACCAGGAGAGCTAGCTCGACTTGCCAATGCTAAGGTAGCATGTTGTGGCTGGGCCTCCAGTTCATCGATGCCCCCAGTTCCTAGGTGGCCTGCAGGAGTTGGGCTGTAACGAGACAACATTACACCCCACTTCAGGTTCCTCAAGGTTTTGGAACAAGGAATAATTCTCATGCAGTTCTGGACAGTGGTTGTCCCTGAACTGTGGGGATCTTGCAGGTATGGCTGAGCTGAATGCAGAAGGTTTGCAGAGCATCTCATGCCATTCCTCCTGGTGTGCCCTCCTGAAGCCAGTACTTGTGGTGGTCCCCTTTAAGGCGAGGGAGATGTGGAGGCGGCAGGTTACCAGGCTGCCTGAGGCTAGCAAGATGAAAATCTGACCTCCATCAGTTCTGCGTCTTTCCTCGGTGTTCTCCTGGGACTGAGAACTTTGAGCGGGACTTTGGGAATATCTTCTGGCTGGGGGAGGAAGTAGAGTAGGAGAAAGGCAGGAGGTAAGGCTGTCCTTTTGCCGCAGCTAGCCAAGTCTGGGACTCTGGAGCACCTTTGAGAAGGGTGTGCGGGAAGGAATGACCAGATGTCTCATTTGCATGTGTGTTTAGTTTTAGGGTTTTCTGTCTCTTTTATGAAAAGGATGTAGGAGAATGTTTTATCTGACTCTTTGAAACCAAAGCGCATGTTTTCAGCTTGGATGACACTGGCCCTTCCTGAGGAAATCAACACAAGCCTTCTCTCGGAAAGGGCAAAGCTTAAAATAACTTAGAAGATCTGTATTCACCAAGTAGACATTGTTTTTCCTGGTTCTAATTAATTAATTCCACATTCTTTGATTCTGTTGAATAACCAGGTTTCTCCTTTCCCATATTTAATACATGTGTGTGTACGTGTACATGTATGTGCGTGTTTGAACATGTGGGTGGGGTACAGCAAGAAGCACATCTAATTTGTCATTGTAGGAGGTCTTTTGAGAGGCTCTCTCTCCCCGATGGCCTTGCTTTGATAGGCATCTTCTGTGAAGAGTGTGGACATAGGAAAGGACTCCTCCATGCACGTACAAGCTCAAAGCTGTGCTTCATCGAACACAGTGGGGTTGTTTCTTTTGTCCCTTCTTTCATCCCTCCGTTTATTCGTTCGCATTTCTTCTTTCAAGACTTGTCTTCTTTTAACAAGGTGGTAATTTGTCTTCCTGAAAGTTGGGGCTATTAAGAACCCGACACTCCAAAAGCAAATCTGAATCAGACACAGGTGTCAAGCCTCGACCTTCCCCGTGGGTCGGGTGTGAGTCTCTAGTGGCATCCAGGTACTGAGTATATTCTGGACGGGAGACACCATGTTAAGGGCTAGAAGAGCCTGTGGATGAGGCAACCATACTATCGATGACCTCACCACTTGAAGTGGGTGAACCCAAAGCTAAGCCTCACCTAAGCTGGGGTTCGCTATGTTAAGAACTTAGTGTAGTGGGGTTCCCCTAACTACTGATTCCAACATTAGAGCCAGGGGGCACAGAACGACAAAGGAAAGCAATTGAAATAAGCAGAAGTGCAGAGGCAGGGGAATGCCTTACTTTTTATGAGAAGGCCCCTTGAGACAGTTTGTTCAACTAGGGCACAGTTTACGCAGTAGAATTAGGAAACGATTCTGGACCGTTCGGTCATGTCCATTGTGGTGAGAAGTTAGCAGGCAGGCTTCCATGTCTACACTCTGTCAATAGCGGGGGGCTTGCCTCATATCCAGACCTCGGGGGTCAGAGCCCTTCTGTACTACAGGTACTGCTTGTATAAGCTTAAGAAAACATTTTAGAACTTCTGCACCCATTTTTCTTACTGGGTAAGTAAGGGGTCGTGACAGTGCCCACCTGAGAGGGTGGCTGTGAGTGAACTAGCCGCAGGGTAGGTTTTTATCTTATGTGAAGGGATCTCCCTATGATGGGCAGCCAGGGGTGAGAGAGCAGGAAGCCATGGTGTGGCATGGAGGTGAATCTCCCTAACCCCCTGCCCCCCTGTCCCTCCTGTCCTCTTCTTGAAGGACAGCATGAAGTGCCCTGTAGTGGTTTCTATTGTTTCTTTTGAGTTTCTTACTCCACAGTGACCTCTGCTGGGTCTTCAGTTTTATTTTTCAGTGTGTGTTGTTTAAGTGTGGAGTCTGTGCCAATAGGCTCTTACTGGGCCCCTGGGTAGAACCCCTGCCCCAGAGACAGAACTGCCTGGGAGAATGAGCCAGAGAAAGCCCTCACCTATGTGACAGACCCCCTTAGCAGAGAATATCCCAGTGCCCACCTGGCATCCGGGGCTCAAGGCATCTGCTTTTGTCTTTTCTTTTCTCCTTGGCGTGTGGGGGGGGCACTTCGGTTCTGGCTGTGATCATCTTTCTAGGAAAATGTGCTGGCATTGACAGATCTGTGGCAGATGCAGTTATACCACATCAGAACTGAGCATCACGTCTCTAAACAGACGGAACAGAAAGGTGGATTCTTCCCCTTTTCTGGCCAGGCCTGTCCTTTGGAATGTCTTTATTATATCGAGTTTGGCTTTGCATGGTGTGTGTTTAAAGACGTGTGTGGAATTAGCAGTAAAATGGCCCATCAGTACGAATGTTGTAGGTCTGAGTCTTATGAAGCAATGAGAGAATCCCAATCAGTATGTCATGATTCCCCCACAAGCCATCTTCATGCATGTGGGCTCCCTTGCTCATTAAAGCTCGTGTTAATTTATAAATATCAGTAATGAGAACAATGCTTTCTCTTGCAAAGTGGTAAACTGAGGCTCAGCAAACCAAATTTTATTTGTTTGTTTTGAGATAGGGTCTCAATTCATAGATAAGACTCAAACTGAGATCTGGTCTCAAACTCAGAGGTCTCCCGTTCTCTGCTGGGATTAAAGGCCAACACATCCATCTAAATTAAGCATTCCCCCACTGGGCGACTATTGTCTGGTCAAGTAGCAGCATTGGAGTTTGGTTCACCATAGTGTTCCTGCAGGGATCTAGCTCGAGAAAATACTTGAGTTGCTGAGTGCATCATCACCCTGCTTGTCATCCATCTGAGTAGTGTTGGTTCACATGAAGTGATGGGCTGCGATGGTGAGATGTAGGAAAATATTCTAGGAAAGCTCCTGAATCAGGTGGTGTGTTTGGGGATGATTCCCTGACAAATGGCCATGTCTGACATAGCAGGGAGACAGACAGAAGATGCTCTCTGTACTAGATGTTAGATTTAAAAAGTCTAAACAGGAGAATGAAGGATCACATTTCCAGAGAGCTGAGTTTAGACCTGGGCTGGGGCACAGATAGACATGCCTGTCCCTGTGGATGAGAACCTTTGGAAGCTGGAAAAGGATTGAGGATTAGATGCACGGTTCCCCATGACCCTTCTCCACCAGGACTCTATAGCAGTGAGACTGAGCTGTTCTGAGATGCCCCAGGGTCAGGAGTGGAAGGAGCCTCCGTTCCTGGGCTCCGGCTCCATCTGTGTAGAGAGAGGGAAGAGCCAAAGGCTGTCAGATTGGTGCCAGCCAAAGGCTGCCCCAGGGCGGTGTGAGAGGCCAGTGTGTGCAGCGTACACAAAGCTTATGTCAACAACTACTTACTTGAAGGGAGCTCTTTTCCCTGTGTAGCTTCTGTTTTTCTCACCCAACCTATGCTTTCTCACCTAATGCAGGTCCATGATCTGCATCTGTGTGGCTCCACAGTAGACAGTGCTCTCCGAGACAGCACATGGGAGATCCAGGCGTACGTTCACTTCCAGGACCATGACGGAGTCACTGTGGTCATCAAGCCCGAGCACAGAGTGGAGGATGTGCTGACATTAGCATGCAAGGTGATGGGTTTTGCTATAGAAATATATACTTCTCAATAGAGAGGATCAGTGATGCACTCCTGTCTTCTGGTTTCGTGGGGTGCTTAAGACCCAACTTTTCTACGCGGGGGAACATATTAACATTTTCTAGTGAGTTAACTCTGCCCACAGACATTTTTAGTCTATCCCTAAAGTCGCTGTGACATCCGTTTCTGCTCACGTTGCTTAGCAATGAAGTGTTTTGTGTACTATTAAGTATGTCACTCAGTGCCATTTGCAGTCACTTCATGGGCACTTAGGAGATGATGGTGATTCATTCTTCCAACTGGACTTTATTCCCACTATGAAGAGGAAGTAGCTCAATCCATTCCGCACTGGCAGGTCTGATCCCTTTAGACCACCAGGTGTCGCAGTAGAGCTGAAAGATTTAAGGGATAGAAGTACATGGTGAAGAGGCATGTAGCGTTTGCTGGCATTCATGATAGGCATGAAGAGTATTTTATTTCTCTCTTATGCTTGGCATTGAAGCTTTAGCGTCCCATACACTTGTGTATGCAATCGTGTCTTTATGAACTCAATTGCCCCTCCCCGCAGTGTGTAAGCCTTTTTCTTCAGAAAAGCCTGGATATTGATCTGTCTGGGTGGTAAAAACGGACACAGTGACACATTCTCTGAGTGTTATAAAGTGTCGGAGGCAGGAGGTCAGCTAATCTTGTCTGGAGCACAGGCCTGAGGTAAATGCTTTGCTGTTGAAAGTGTGGGGAAGAAAGAAAAGATGGAAGTGAGGGAAGGAGGAGGGGGTGCACGCATGCGTGTTTCACACACATGCACACAGAGAGAGAGAGAGAGAGAGAGGAAAAGGAGGAGATATTTGAACTTCTACATTTTCATTTTGAAAATACTTTGAAGCGTGAAATTCTGAAGCCCGTGGAACCTAAACCCATCTTGCAAATCTCTGTTCTTTCATGAGAAACAATTTAAAGGTAGCGACCGACAGTGGAAGAGCTGGCCGATCTGAAAGGAGATGATGGTGTAATGAATTGCGGTTCCTTAACTTCCTAGTGGTGAACCTTACTCTTTGTGATGATGGTATTTAGGGGAAACCTTCACAGTGAACTTTGACCCTTCTTTCTCTTGTTTGCACATTTAAATTTGAGTTTTTCCACAGTTCCAGTTGCTTTTTGAGATTTTGACGGTGGTCTATAGTGAGCCTCCTGAACGCGGGTAATTTTAGGACAGAGCAATTAAGACTCCGAGTAAACCAATCGTTTTCTTGCAGATGAGACAGTTGGAGCCCACTCACTACGGTCTTCAGCTTCGAAAAGTGGTGGATGGAAGTGTCAAGTGGCATGTGCCCGCACTGTGTGAATACATGCAGGAGCAGGCAAGTGGAGGGTTGGAGGTTGAGAGGGACTGTCCAACCACGTCTGCGTCCAACCTCACAGCCCAGGCTGGCCTCAAACTCCGTGTGGAGCTGAGGATGATCTCGAGATTTTTTTTAATTTTTTTTTATTTTACATACCAACCCCAGTTCCATCTCCCTCCCATTTT
>LOJH01003483.1:10528-38895 GCA_001685095.1 Ellobius talpinus | reverse complement strand
TCTCTCTCTCTCTCTCTCTCTCTCATTTCAAAGAGTAGCTCATTTTCAAGCTGGACAGGTTAACAAACTCAGGGTGCCAAGCTTTCTTTGGTTTACAAACTCCACTGCCTCACTGGAGTGTCAATCAAAATTACACAGCCATTCTTTGATACTTGGAGGTGGGGCTATTTGCAAGCAGCAGTAATTTGACCAGGCACTTAGGGCAAACAGAACCGGAGTTATCCGTGTAACACTGTAACCTTGCTACTGCATTTTGACAGCTCTTCTTGTGGCCTTGTACTCTATCATCGGACTTCTAACTGGTAATTACTTATGTGTAATCAGTAAAAATTACCTAGCTTAAAAATTTAATGATCAAAATTTATGCCTGCAAAACTAAAATCTTTTGCTTTGATGGATTATGGTTGTACAGTTTAGAGTATAATTGAGTTTTTCTCTTGTCCCAGAGAGGGGAATAGTGGGAAGTAGTATATGCATTCCAGCATCCTGATTAAACTTTTATTTAAGAAAAAAGTTGATACTTGGTGAACTCTACTGTTTTAACTGTAATCTTGCCAGTGCTGTCTGTTACTAAGTGAGAAAGGATGATTCAGAAATATCTAAAAATATTTAAGTCCTTTAATATATATATGTATATATACCCATTTAATTAGAGGGACATTTTAATGGTGTTTAGGGGGCAAATTTATGCACAGCTCTCTACCATATATCGATCATCTATCTGCCATCTATCATATATATAATCTATATTATATATAACATATTTGTCTGTCTGTCTGTCTATCACCTATCCATTCATCTATCCTAAGGAGACAAATGTAGATGGCTCTTTCCTCTCTAAAGAAGGAAGAAATACTTTAAATGAGGCTTTAGCCTGTTAAGATTTCACAGCAGTGTGGTTGTCTTTGGAATCTTTTAGAAAGAAGAACATATCCGTCCTTGCTTCTGGTGACCAACAATAATAAGCAGAGGTCACAGCACTCTCTCTGCTGCCGACTTTCCTGGCATGGTGCAAGTCAACAGGTCATCTCTGTGAACTATTTGAGAGGTGATTTAGCGACTTTTTTATCGTCTCAAGTTAGATGTTTCTTCACTGCAATGTAATTCACTTAACATAAGCTGATTAATCATTGATGAAATAGTCAATAGTCTACATGAGTAATACTAAAATATTAAACTTAGGTTAAAAATGTTTCTCAATTTGCAAATCACCACTATGATATTTTCCTGCTAATAATTTGCTGATAATAGGAAGCATATGAAATCAAATCCAGTATTGGAATCAGGCAAAATTTCTGGCACAGTTGCTTTATTGGTCACATACCATCATTTCGCTAACTTGATGCTTTATGTTATGACTTTCATTGTGATGCAATGCTCTATAGCAATATTTGCACAGCTTTATTGTGGTTGTATTAAATAGTTGGGAATGTGGCTTAGGGAATTAGGATAGAGGACAGCAGGAATAATTAGCCTCAGTGGGCACTGGGGGAATGTAGGGCTGAATCTGTTTGTAGACTGGAGGAGAAAAAATACAATTGCCTTTCTAAAATCAAAGCTTTGCTTGCATCTAAATCTTTGAATATTTCCAGTGATAAGAATAGTTTGTCCCGTAGGCAACTAATAACACTGCTTACAAACTATAGACAATCTAGAGTGCTCAGTACCAGATAATTTCTGCTTTAAATGAACAAGCTTATTTAAGTCTATAATTATTAAATACAAATTAAAATGTTTTAGTGTATAGTGATGCTACAAAACATGTTGATTAAATGACAATAAATCATTAATTCCAACATTATGCAAATTAGAGTCTCTGAAGAGGTTGATACTGTGTTCCATATTGTTTGTTGAATTATTAGTACTTATCTGCCCAATACAAATGAGAAACTGATCATTTTCTATACTTAATTTTATGCACTTAGCACTGTAAATATTCAAAGAATTCTCAGTGCAAATACTGTTTTATAACCTGAAAGACCATCCGAACAGGGGACCTGTGAGGATTGTTGTTCTACTGGATAATCAAGGAATCTTTCACTGAGTTTGGTAGCACAACAGTGATATTTGCTATTCAGAGATGATGAAAGACTAGTGGAGTCCTAAGTATACGCAGTCTGTGGAGCCTTAGGTTGCTTAGGAACTCAGTGACTATGGGCTTGCTATGGCAACCCAAGTTATCAGTGAATGCAACCTTAGCTGGCATTCTGCTAAATCTCCATATTTTGTAGGCAAGAATACTCAGTTAATCCCTTCTATAAACCTCAGGATTTTCATTATTTATGCAATTAGAATAAATGGACTAAAATTTGAAAATAACTATAATAGATTACACCTATATGAAATTGATTTTTAATCCTGTGTTTGATTTCAAATTTATAGTGTCTCCTGTTTGTTATTTTATTGTCTTCTCTCTCCATATATATAAATATAGTTATAGATTAGATAGATAGGTAGGTAGATAGATAGATAGATAGATAGATGATAGATGATAATAAGATAGATGTAGATATAAGTAGATAGGGCTATAGAGAGAGAACTAAGCATGGTGCATTAAAACTGAAAGAAAGTAAAGTTTGTGCAGTATATAATTAAGATGCTATATCAAGTGTTCTATAAATATGACTCAATATTTCTATTTAAATATTCTACATATATGGTATAACTTACTTGTTATTTTTATTTTATATTACTAACTCATTTGCAGACCATATATATGTATATTTATGTATAATTTCTCCTTAAGACTTTAATAACAATGTAATATGCTATACTCAAAATCAAAATCATTTGCAGAGCACATTTTGGAAGTCATTGCAAAGGCACTAGGGAGACTGCTTCTCCTAGCTGTGTAGTTCCTCGAGGCAGTGTGTTTCCGTCTGTGTAGCCCCTCATGCCTGTGTCTTTCTGTGGCTAGCTATGCTATCAGGTTGGAGGAGTAGCCTTACTCTTATCCATATTTATGCCATACAGAAGCTGAGCTCTTCCTTGCACCTCTTCCTGTATGAATGCTGTGCTCCCCTTATCTCTGTATTAACTCCAACCTTGTGTTTATCACTATCAATAGCACAGGCAGAGGCAAAGGCTCTCCTGAGACCAGACACCACAGGCTCTATTTACCGTTCTTTTCTCCTGGGCATTATCATTTATGCATTTTTGTTTTGATATTTAAGATCTCACCTGGTTAATATTTCTCTTGAGAGAAGCAGCAGCAGTTTGACTCAGGTTTTTCCGAAAATGTCATAATTAACACATTCATTTTTTTATGCCTGTTTTGTATTCTTGACTCCTCAAATAGCGTCTGTGAATTGCTGAGGGTATTAACTCAGCTAGATGGTCCCTGTAGATGGTAATAAGCCACAATTCACAGACGGAAACAAGCATAAACACAGAACTGTGGGCTGCTTTTCTGAAGTTAACTGTCCTTTGAAAGCCTAACCGAGGGTTTTTTAAGATCCCAATGATCTTTCACTGAGAAGATCATACATTGCATAAGTACTTTTCCTTTATATTAAAAAATAGTTTCCCAGTTGGGCAGTAGAGGCTCACACACTTAATTCCAGCACTTGGGAAGCAGAGGCAGGTAGATCTCTGAGTTTGAGACCATCCTGGTCTACAGAGTGAGTTCTAGGACAGCCAAGGCTACACAGAAAACTCCTATCTCAAAGAAAAAACAAAAGAAAACAAACAAAACAAAGCGAAAGATTCTTTTCTCATACAGCTCATATGATATATCCTGGTCACAGTTTTCCCTCCCTCTACTCCTCCTAGTTCCCCCCAAACTTCCCTCCCACCCCCTTGACAGTCTACATGCTTTGATGTCTGTACATGGTGAACAGTTTACAATGAAGTTCCAAGAACTGATATACTTGCCACTTTTGGCAAAGCCATCAAAACTGTGGTGGTCATGTTTGTTTCTTCCTGACATCTTATAACTCATTTTTACTCATTTTGAAGCCTTCTTTTCTACACCAGTTTTTGGTGAGTGTATTGAATATTCATACTTTCTATAACAAATATAAGATTCAACATCTTATTTTTGAGATTCCAGTGAACAGGCTGTGGTGATGCTTCCCCTTCACAGAGGAGTATTTGGTAGCTAATATCTCGTTGTTTTTCAAAAGAATCAAGATTATTTCAGAGCACTTGCCACTGTAAAAGATTCCATCTATTCTTACAAGGTCATCCATCTGTGTGCCAGTTTATATGGAGACAGGAGATTGGCTTGCAGAATCAGGACACAAAGGACTTGAAATAAGCCAAAACAAAGCAACGTGTATGCAACTTTTTAATGATATTCATTTAAGGCTCACAAAGTTAATTGCTTGAACAAATTTTAGAAAATATCCTTAAATCAAGATATGATGATTAATACATAGACAGAATTTGCACACAGAATCATTTAAAATATTTAGGAAAACATGTCATTTCTTTGAACATTGTAATTATATAACAAATATAGAATGGAATAATTCAAATTATGCATATAAATATTTCCTAATATAGAGTAATCATATAATATATATTGAACATATTCAGTTTCTGTTTAAGCCAAACTATACCTGTAATTGGTCACATTGTATGTTTAATGTCTACGAAGTCAAAAACTTTACAAGTATAAAGTTTTCAATTTCGTGTAAAATAACTGGAAAAGGCAAGCATTTAGCATAATCATGCCTTTCTAAATGCATACCTTGACACTTAGGCTATTTGGTATCCATTCAATAAATCTTTGGATAAAATTATATTCTAGTTACTGTTTTAAACTCTGGGATATATGATACAGATCAGAGGATTAATTACCAGTGAATATGTTGAAGGGATTTGTCATGTGTCTTTCTACCTTGATACAAATTAAACTTGGGGGTGCACAATTTCTGTGGCAGCAACACTAATGTATTCTGAAAAAAAATCCACAAAATTTTGAAATATAGTAATGTGGGATCTTACTATATATTGTTGCCTATAGATTGTGTACATTATAGAATTTATTATGTATATAAATATTTTTCTCTTTTTCTTCTGTTCTTAAAAAAGACAACTATTATTTCAAACAGACTTCTTGACAACACAAGGGGAATTAAGTGATTGTTCATAAATTAGTTGGTTTTTGTTTGTTTGTTTTAAGTATACGTGATCAGGCTAAGGAAGTTCTGTAAGTTCTGTGCAAGCATTAAGACTGGGGCTTCAGGTCCCCAGCACCCACACAAAAGCCAGAACAGTAATTCACAAGTAAAATCTAAGCACTAGAAATAAGAGATAGGCAGATCCTTGCAGCTTCCTGTCCAGCCAGACTAGCAGAAACCATGAGTTCAATGATCAATAAGAGACTTTCTTCCCCAAAAATGATGTGAAGCACAATTGGTGAGGACACACAGCATCAACCTCTGGCTTACTACCACATAAAGGGCCATCTCATGCACACATGCACATATACACATGCCTATTTTTTAAAAAATTAATGTTTTTGATTTGTTTTGTTTAATTTTGTTTCTTTGTATAGCTGGAATTTGCTCTATAGATCAGGCTGGCCTTGAATTTATAGAGACTGCCTGCCCCTGCCTCCCAAAAGCTGTGATTAAAGGTGTGTGCCTCCACTCCCCCAAAAAGTAAAACTTTGATATTGATTCTCCATGAAGTATCAAAGGTTATCTCTGCAAGATAACCAGTGGTATAAGACTATTAGAACAGAAATTTCTCATTAAGTTATGAAAGATCTGAGCATATTAATCTGGAAGAAATGTTACTATCTTTTTTTATCTAGAAAAAAATCTGAAAATATTTTTAAAGGTCACGACTTACAGAATTGTGGTGGGTTAATCTGGTCAAATGTATTGATTTAACTTCATCTTTATATATAAAAGCAAATCTTCAGAACACATTCATGCATTAGATCCTTCTAAAGTAGATTATATGCCATTATTACATTTTAATGTTATTTACATAGGATTAGATGAAATTGGAAGGTGCAATGTAGTCATGGAAAGTCATTTATAAACAGAAAGAAAGGTTTTTTCATACCAATAATTTGCACCAAAATACATCAAAAGATATTACCACAGCTTTTTTTTTTAACCCAAATGACATACCAGGTAAACCAGAGAATAACACAAATTTAATCCCATGTTCAATTTTTAATTTTGCTTTAGAATAGAGTGACATGTATGAGCTCAATACAGGAAGCAGCAAAATAAGCTGCAGTTTTGGTTAAAACATGTTTCTCACTATTTAGATGGGGTGAGCTGCCCCTGGAAGGCAGAGAGCAGTAAAACAGAAACATCTGTTAAGTGGATAAAATGAGCATGTCTATAAATGGAGTCAAGGACTACAGGAACTTACGGTTTCCTCTAACTTAAGAGCTTGTACTCATGTGTGTGGACTTGTAATGCATTGTTTTGGATGCACTCCCAAATTCACATACTTAGAAGCAGATGTCATGGGGGAAGAAAATTAAGTTCAAAACAAGATGTCAAATAGTCAAAAATAAACAAGAACAGCGAATGTAAGGCAGCTAGGACAAAAAGATAAGAAGGAGCTAAGACCATTCGGGAAGCTATCTATGGAATCTGTCTTCTAGGATGCTCATCTTCATGGCTTTTATTTAGGTTAGCATAAAATGTGGCTATCATGTTTCTGGCTGATCTGATTTTTTTTCACTTCAAATTTTCTTACTCTCATCCTCTTCCCTTCAACTGGTGATATTATAAAATTTTCCCCAAGGAGTTATTGAAAATGAGAGGAAAACATCCCAGCAATGATCTTGGATCACATCCAGAAATTATTTTTAGTTCTTAGAACACATGGAGGATCATGCTACAAGCAATATACATAGAGCTTGGAAAGACATTTGACATCCTTAGCATATCCATTTTGAGCACCAAAGCAGTATGTTACTAACAAAGAGTAGTCCAGAGCACCACAAAGTATATTTCGGTTGCATGAGCTTCTTACCTTCTACTTTTCCACGTGGGCTGGAGGTATTAAAGAAGAGAATGGGGTTATTAGGATGGGATGCTAACTACAGCTAAGAGACTGCAGGCTTCCAGAGCCAGAAAACAGGGCTGTGTCCCGAGAGTCTAGTATAAATTTTGTTCTTGTCAAGTAGTGCAAAAGTCACAAAACATGCACCCCAGGTAGGCTCATTTGAAGGTAATATTTTACAAGTCATAAAATTCCATAGCCCACTACTGTTTTCTTAAGTTATAGCCAGGAACAAAAGAGGAAAGTTCCATGCAGGAGTATGGAACACAATGGGGCTGATAGACATTGATATAAAATCAGGGGCACGCTATCTATACCTACCCCAAAGAGACAGAAAGACCTTGTGAAATGCCCAAATCACTGTCAGTGTTCAAAAACGGGAAGCAAACGTTAATGTCGCCGCTATGAAGTCAGGGCTGAATCAAGGATGAGTGAGTTTGTGGGGCTTCTGTCATTCACAGCTTAGTAGGCGTGATTTCAAAGGGAACATTTTCTCCATTTCAAACACAATTTTGAAATTCTTTCATCCAAGCAGGTCACTACATCCATTGCAAATAACACGCAGGCTGATTCTGAACTTACAATCTATATGTCAGGTGCCTCATGTCCGGGTAGCCTGCCACTTCTCAGTCTTCTGGAATCTAATATTTTCTAGGGTGTTTTGTAAAAGTATGAAACAAAGACATGTAAATGATTCATAGCATTCCAAGAAAAACATTTTGTTCTGAAGGTTTTATGACATATGTAATAAGCATTCTATACATTTTTAATGTTATACAACATTATATCAATATGCTATATAAGTCTATATTGTTTACAAAGTTTTGGACTATACTTTGTTGAAACTGAAAAAAAATTCTTAGAGTATAAGATATTCCTTTTTATTTTAATTTTTTTTATTTATTTTACATGCCAGCCACAGTTCTCCCTCCCCTCCTCCTGCTTCCCCGCAACTCCCCACAACCTACCCTCCATCTACTACTATGAAAGAGCAAGGCCTCCCATGGGGAATCAACAAGGCCTGGCAAATAGAGTCAGGATTAAGCCCTCACCCCTCCATTAAGGCTGGGGGAAATTCTCAGGAATCCACAAGAATGACCCCAGCTAAGACCCTATAAATAAAGGAGAAAGTACCTGAACTGGCCTTCTCCTATAATCAGATTGGTGAACACCCTAACTGTCATCACAGACCCTTCATCCAGTAACTGATGGAAGCAGATGCAGAGATCCACAGCTAAGCACCAGGCCAAGTGCCAAGAGCCCAGTTGAAGATATTCCTATTTTTAATGGGATGGATAACTAAAAATCCAAAGCACACTGTTTTTCTAAGATTTATTTATTTTGTGTGTTATGACCATTTTGCTTTTGCTACTTTCTTGGTGTTTGCTGCACCAGGTGTGTGCATGATGCACATGGAGGAAGAGATCAGAGCTCTTGGAACTAGAGTTTGGGATGGTTGTGGACTACCAAGTAGGTGCTTGGAAACAAACCTGGAGCCTCTGAAAGAGCAGCAAGTGCTCTTAACTGCTGAATCAACCCCCTAGTCCCCTAAGCATACTATTTAAAGATCTCCAGGGTTTGGTTTGAGAAGTACAAGTTTCTTAAAAGACATATGACATTGCTATTTTCAAGAATCAATCTTCGAGAGCCAGTCTGGAGAAATGAGGCGTTATTTCACTGGAGACTGCTTTCTACATAAAAGTACCTGAAACTTCCCTGTCACTCAGAGGCAAGGTTCGTGCCAAGTAGTTCTTTAAAAGTCAGGGCAGGAGGATCATACTTCTTCACTCGACAACAACAAGAAGCGTCAAAGACATACTATTTCCTATGTGGTGAAATGTGAAATAAGCCATTGTTATATCAGATCCTTCTTGGAATACATCTCCCTTGGCTTTACAAGAAAAGCTAATTAAGTTTCCATCCAAGGTCTTGGGAACAATCAGTGACTCTGCTTGTGTTCCTGTACGTGCATTTAACTCTTTCAGAAACCAAATGCTGTTCTCTAGTCTTCAGACATAAGACACAAATATCTATGTCATTTATGCATTCATAACATAGACTTTTCAGTCTCATTAAGAATATTTAGTAAATGATGGAACAAAGTCGCCAAGCCTGATGTTTAATCAGAAATGCAGATTCTTCTGTGTTAATGCATTAATCATGTGCTTCCATTCCATTACTGTTCAAACAGCATAAAAATTAAAATGTTATTTTAGAATCACAAAGCATATAATTTCGTATAGCCCAAGGGCCAGTGCAGAAGAAACCATTAATTTTTTACTAATGTAGTTTTTATTAATTTCCTTTTTAATACCTCACTTTCAGGAACTCTGCTATAGCCTGGGTCTGCTACAAAATCCCTCAGCAAGAACATTTGTTTGTCCTCAATTATAATAAATGTTTTGACTTTCTGCCATGTAACCCTTCATGCTAATTAACTGAACGAAATTTTTCCTTCCTTCACTCATTGCATGCTTAATGCTCTGCTTAGCTGTTAATTGGGGCCATGTCATGCTGTTTTAACACATTGGGCTTTGAAATAGTTGCTCTTCCTGCATATTTTTCTCTTTTCTCCTTATGGTCTTCCATGTAGAATATGAACAAAAATGGCATCCTGACAGATTAGGTTGAAATTAAGATTTCCTTCATTGTTGTAACCCATAACTTAAACATTGACTTTCCTTTCCCTCTCCAGAGAGAGTAAATTGTTAGCAAACTGTTGACGTAAGACTTGGGCCTGCCAATACTTTTCTGTTTCATGAGATTTGCATATCGACCTAGCCGTGCCCGCATGAGCAGTTTCTCCAAAGAGAGAGGTGTTAACTGCTCATTCTTTCTGGCTTATGCACAGCTCCTCCTATGGGTCTATTAAGCATGTAAGGAAGCTTATTTTGTGTTTTTCCTGTGCTCTGTCACACTCTCTTTTGATTCATTTGGGTCGTGTGGTGGAAGTCTACTATGTGCTTCAATATTTGGTATTTGAAAGGATCCTTGGAATTTTTCTTTTGAAAGTAATATTAGTAATCTCATTTATGTCTTCAACATTTTATCAGAATACTAAAACTCTACAACATATTAATGTTTGTTTATTAATAAAAAGTGTTCAATATCAACAAAACAGACTTTAATGCTTCTATTAGGTAAACAAGCTAAGATTGAAACACATATCTATGTTAAAATTCTACATATAACATGCAACACATGTGCAAAATATGTCTTCATGAATGATCTTTATTGTTCTCTGAATATTAAGTAATAATTGATAATTGGTTTCCTTAGCATTGCTTTGTTAATTAATGTTTTGATATAATATATAGGGTATTAAAATTCAGCTTTATCTTATATGAGTGTTAATTACTCCTTGTTCATTGTTTATAATCTGCATGCATAATTTTCCTCCTCATATGATATCCTATCACTTTGATTTTATTCAATTCCTAAATATATGTATTAAATATAGTTTTATACATCCTATTAAAATTATATATTTTATATATAAATTTAAAACTTAATATAAGGTATTAAGAATATATTTATCATTTATTCTATTTAATATATTATTAATGTATGTGATGGGGGTGGGGCATGTGTGCCATGGCTTACATTTGGATGTCAGAGGCAGATTTGGGCTGTCTGTTTCCAACTTCCACCACCATTTCCAGGGATTAAACTCATGTTCTTGGGTTTGCATTGTAAACATTTTTGCCTTTAAGGCATCTAGAAAATGGATTTACTCTCTGTTTTGGCAAACATTACCGTAAAAGACCTTAGAGTTTTCTTAAGAGTCTAGTCTGAGGGGGCATGGTGGGCAACTGAAGGAATATAAATGAAGTAGACCGATGTCTAGAAGATAGTAAATGCCTAATATGACAACACTGCCACTTTATGACTCGCTTAATATTAAGATTTTTTCTTACCTATACAGTCTACAATTACATTCCAATTTATATGGAGATGGTACTTTTCATTTGCTGAAGTCTCAGAGAAAACAGCTCAGATTCCATGAACAGTTGTCAACTATTCTGAACCACAAACAGCCTAGATATTTATTTAAACATGCATCATAATGTTATAGCCACCATAGGATTTTTCATTCAGCTTGAAGGTGTAGGTGTGTGGGCTTCCTCTTCCACTGCAGAAAGACATCTGCAGTGACACAGTGACTACCTCTTGCTTGATTTCAGATCCTATTATGAATTAAGTGGGAACCAGATATGAGTCATATGGAAGTCCCTATAGAAGTCTTGCCATCTGTCATTTGTCTCTTAAGTGTGTCCCAATGTTTGTGTTACTCAATGTATTGCACTTCCTCTTTTCACAAGATTTGAAGGGCATGAATCAGCCATCTAAAGCACTGACATGAAGGATTTTTAAAAAGCCATAACTGCTGGGTAAAGCACAAAAGAGAAGCATCGTAACCACGACACAACCTTTAAATGAAAATGAGAGGAAGTTAATGAATAAAATACTAAATTCTGTAGTCTAAAGAAATACTTTTTAAATAGTAAGCTTTTTAGTGAAACTTTTTTTTTAAATATCAAATGTCAAAAGATTTTCTGCTTCTCTACCATCTATAGCTTTGGAGTTTCTTGTTTAACTTGACAAAACTGCAGAACAAAGCAGACAAAAGCAGACCAAAGGATCGGTATTTGATGCCTGATGCACACTTGAGTCAATTCTTATCTAGCAAGAAAAAGATGAAAAACACCTGACTGGTGTTCTCATAGCGATGAGAAGTTCCCAAGATGACTTACGTCCATTGACTTTCCTATTCTGTCATGCTTATCTGTTTGTATATTGCTGCAATGGCTATCTATAAGGCTACATGTACTTCACATAGAACACATCAGCTACAAATATGGTTAAATGATCTTTCAGAATAAAAACCTCTGCCTGCTGAGATAGCTCAGCAAGCAAAGTGTTTGAGGATCTGAGCCCCATTGCCAGAATCCATGTAAGAAGCCCAGGCCTGACCATTTTACTTCCAGTGTTGAAGAGATGGAGACAGGCAGACAGCTTGGAATTTATGGTCCGCCATCCTAGCCTAGTCATGGAGTCCCTAAAGCCGGTGAAAGGCCTTGTTTCTAGAAACAACAAACAAGGAAGTGGACAGCACACAGAGCAATCACACCCAGAGTTGCCCTCTACCCTCCATATGCATTGAATATATGATGCATACCTCTATATGAATATGTTTTGCACATGCACAAGTACACATATATGTAAATATCCTCTCTCCATAAATACACACACACAGACACACAAAAACAGCCCAAATCTTTACTTTTAAATGGACATACATACTTTTAATGACTTATTGCTAAGCCTGTGTTTTCTTTACATTCATGTTGTGCATTTGATTCTTCTGTGTGCTTTTTGAGTCTTCTTCAAGTTCCTTGGGCACTGTTGGCTATGTTGACTGTGCGGCTGAACATTCACCATTGGCCCCTCAGAGTGTAAACTTCGTTCTTTAGCCTGTTCAGTGGAGTCTGTGACACTTTGCTCTCCAGAGAAAGCCAGAATATGACATTAAATTGCTGATTGAAAAACAATCCAAGTGAATGCAGTGTTCACTTAGACATCTATTTTCAGGAAATATGTTTTTCTGTTAGTGTTCACATTCTGTTAGTGTTCAATATTCTCTTTAAGACTGACCTTTTTTGCTTTTGTGTTGAAAAGCTGTTTCTAGACTGTCATGTTGATATTTATATGCATGAGAATTTATTTTGAGAAAAAGTATTTATATCAAAAAGAACGAAGTTCATAACATATATTTATAAAATATACAATCTCAATCAAAATATTTATTAAGATATTCTTCATCCTTCCTTGTCATTTCATGCAATGGAGATAAAATAGTCACAGTTATAAAAGGATTGCCTATAGTTTCCTTTTCTGGAATCTCTAAGTAACTCTTTTGAAATGAATAGGGTAATTAATTTATATTGAGGTTACACAAAATCATTTTATCTTTCTCCCCAAGTAAGTGGTCTGAAATCAAAGTGAAAATCCAATAAACCTGAAGTATTTCAATGGCCTCTTGTTTATAGTTAAATGAATGTATCAGTATAGTTGCCCTGGAAAACCCAGTCAAGCTTAATGTGAACAAGGAGTCTGAGGTTTTTCTCCTATGATATTTCACCCCAATAAGTGAGACACGCCTACAGGAGACAGCAGGAGCAAGCTAAAGCCAAGGACTGTCTTAAACCTGAGCCCATTAACTAAATATATCCCTGTCCTTGCCTCCTAGGTTGCTTAATTTCAGGAGAGACTTGCAGACAGATTTCTAGCGACCTTGCCAGCTCTAGGCAAGAGTAACCTTCTGGAGAGGTTGCCTGTCTGGTCCTGGGATCTTGTGAAAGTAGTCCTCATTTTGAGGGTCTTGCTTTTCTCAAAGTGCAAGGTCTTCTGTTTGGTTAGGCACAAATAATATTAGTTCAACCCAAGGTGACTGAGGTACATATACCTTCTGCACTGAGACACCATGCTCAGTAATTTAGATTTGAGTGTTTTTTGATAGTTATATTTTGGATGAAGACATTTAGGTTTTGTCTTGGTTTTTGGTTTTTGAGACTAATTTCACCATCCTCATAAATTTCAGCAAAATTAACAACAAAAAATGATAAATAGTTCAGAACTTCCAGCTAGAACAATAGGCCATTTCCTTTTGTAAAATCTGTTTGTCATCCTTGTTGATTGACAGAGTTTCCGATTGTTTTCTAAATTATTAGTCTGAACATACTTCAAGTTCCTGTTATGTAGTGTAGAAAAGGAGTCTTCTTTGCATTTTATGAACTCAGATTTGCAAGCTTAGTTGTAACAGGCCAGCAAGTTCCCTAATTTACTTTCTACTCTCTTTCAGCCCAACATCTGGAATAATGATTGCATTTGAAAACAAAGTATAGGAGGGGTGGCTCACTTAATCAGTTCCGTTTGGTTCTCTGGTTCTCTGACCTCTGACTTACTTGGGTGGGAACATGGTCAAAAAAAAAAGGAATATAGGTGATGGGTCTTCACCAGAAATAGACCCTTGTGAACTTAATAGCAGTGTGATGTTTGCCTTGCCTCTTTTTTTTTTCAATTCCACTGGCAACAAACCACAAACTGGGCTCTGACATTGAGGTTTTTTTAAAGCTTGTTTCAACTCTCACACACATAAGTAATGAGGATTTCAGGCTAGGGGTTTTCTGCTGAGGACCTTTGCTTTTCACCAGCTGCTTTCTGAAATGATTGCAGCAATTGGTGGAGAGTTCCTTAGCCTTGCAAAGGTAAGTCAGATGTTTCTTTCCTTAACTAAAAAAAAGAAATAAAAAAGAAAGAAAATGTTTTTATCTTTCAATTGATAGATGACAGTATCTAAAAAGCAACTTTTATACCAAAGAAAGTGAGTCTTCGTAAAGCCAGTGTTATCTTCTAGACTTCATTTCAAAATAGATGTGTTGTTTGCCAAGCTTCCTATATATTGGTTTCATAGCATTAAAAGTACGTTCAGTGGCTAATGACATTTGAATTTATGATTCTTGATACCATCTGTAATTGTCAACATTAATTTTTCAATATTTAAAGTGATTTTAATCCAACTTGAGTTCTATTTAAAATCGTCGACTTAGATGTGTTTCCTCTAAATGATGAGAAGGAGCATTGATGAGCATCGATGCGGTGAGCTCGGTTTTTGCAAATGACTTGTTAATCTCATACCAACAGTGTGTCTTGTGTGCAATTTGTTATCTGCTACTTTTCAGTGTTATGAGCCCGTTGTTGAATTTTCAGTGCACAACTTCTAGTGACCTTGATTTTTCTCTGCATGATTAGGACCAATACATGCATTAAATATACATTTGCCAAGCACTTTTCTTTAATGAACAATGATATTTTATTTGCTAAAAAGGACTGGGTTACTTCAAACAATGACCTAAAGTTTAATTAGCATGGATGTATTAGTATACAATTTAATATTAAATGTAAAATGAAAAGGAAAATTAATGCCTTTAAAAATTCAAAAATTTTGTTTCAAATATTAGTAAGTCATTTCCATAAATCATAATTTTGAGTTTAAAGAATAGACAAATCATTCTAGATAAGTTGACTATCTAATTAAATAACATTATAAATAACTATAAATGTAATAAATTCTTTATAATTAATTTAAATTGTTTTTGAAAATGTAAGGGTTCCAGGACTTTTCAGTCCTTTGTGAGATGATTTTAAGTTGGTAATGCCTTTTAAAAATTTAGGAAAACATTGTTGTAAATATTGTTTTGTGAATAAGTAAGAACAAAATCTTCAAAAAGTTTTACAAGTTGGTTCTCCAGGAATCTTTGAGAGTCTATAAATGAAAAATAATGTAAAAAACACTTTCTACCAGGATAATTATTAAAGCAGAACAATAAACCGTGTTCAGATTATCAGATAACAGGTTGGCCTGGGAAAAAAATTAAATTTAACAATGGGAGTGGTGTTTTACAGAGCGTACTGAAAACTTTGGAATTCATTTTGAAAGTACTGGTTGTTTCTCTTATCTTCAATGAAGATTGTGGGTTTTTTCAATTACTTTGAATAAATTTGTATTATTTGCCTCTTTTGCTCTTGATTTCCTGAAGAAATCAATTATGTTACTATTTTTGCAATTTAATCCAAGATGTTATAGTTAACTTACTAAAATTCCAAGTAACATGGTTTGAGGGAGTGACTAGTTCACATATTCATTTTACTGAAATTTGAAAATATTTATGTATTTTATATGATTATATTTAGTGGAATTTTCCAAATCATGCCATTGAGCAACATGAAGTAACAGCTATTCCTGCATTATAGGTGCTTAAAATGATATTGCATAATACCCCAAACTCATTACGTGTAAAACTTAATTTCTTATGGTGGGATTATCGATACCTTATCATGTTTGATTTTATTGAGTCCTTGCAATCTTGCTCAATTTACTACAACTCAGAGAAAACAGATCAAAGCTAATTTATGAAAATCTAGAAATAAATATTTATTTCCTAATTTCAGATATCAAAACCTGAATACCTTCTAACTATCGTAGAATTTAGGGTAGAGAAAGAAACACTAATAGCATTCCTACTTAGTGTTAAATTATTAAAATATTTTTACCCATGGCTTGTATTTCCAGTCTCACTTCATTTATGTGTTAAAGCAGACAGAGCCTGGGTCATTGCTATGTCTCTCCATTGTCAACAATTTAGGAACTCGGGTTATAGAAACCATAAAAATTGATTCCCAGGCTTGGGAAAGAAGGTAATACTTTTGGATCAGCGACTAGATAGCCTTTAAATTTGTTGTTCATTGAAGAGGTCTTCCTGCTGTTAAGTTTAAGCCAATGTGTCTAAAGAAATCATTGGAAGATTGTGGTTCTCCCTTGTCCTGACTCTAAAAGACAGACTTACTTTGCAGGATTTGGGGTATCGTGTGCATAGTACAAACTCTTTATTGTTTACTAAAGACAAGTTTTTATTGTAATTTGCTAAGTTTAATTAAGTGGAATGATTGATTAACATTACAAACACCTGTTTGTTTAGGTTGCTGAAATGTTTGCCTGCATATAATCTATTAAGCTGTAAATGGACATGTGAGAAATACAAAAGATTCTAGTGACTTCAATGAGACAAGGTATTAGAGATCACCTTATCAAGATAAGTTTTCTGCAGAATCCTTGAGTTCTGCAGTGGTGGTTTAGAACCCCTGTGAGGCATAACTGAAAGAAAGGCCATAGTTCTTCCCTTCTTCTACCATTTAGTTCCTCTCTGAGCTTTTGTTTAATACCAAAACATATGTGCAATTTAACGTGAGAGTTCTATTTCTACACATAAGTTTAGAAAGTTGGCCTCAGGTCCTTCGTTTCAGCGTGATCAAGTATTACCAGATAACTGAACTCCTTCGTATGGGCTTGAATTGAGTGTATATGTTGTGTTTATGGAGTCATGACTCCCCAAGTGCCAGTAGACCTTTGGGAAGGTAAATGTGTGAAAAGGACGTAACACATTTTGAAAACCCTGTTCTCCCACTCATACTCAACCTCTTATTCATTAAATCTCCCCTCATGGTATTGTCACATAAGGTTAGCACGGGTAGGTGCTGCTCTTTTCTTGGGTAGAGAAGATTCTCCATGAAGAGAATGGCAGTTTATGCAGAGTCTTGCGGCCTTGTTTCCTATATTTGAAAGTGGAGAAAGCTTTACACGTAGAATAGAAATTTTCATCTGTCAGTAGATGATGAAACCAATAAAACCCTGTGTCCCCGTCTGACACTGAAACATTTTCACATTTCACTGTTCACATCTCAGAAAGTGCTACCTGTGGGCCGTGCCTCTTCTGGCTGGAGTTTCCGAGGGAACCCAGCTTGAAGCACACATGGGAATAATTAGAGATTCTCAGGAGAATTTGCTCCACTGTTTAGCCTATTTGCCAGAGAGGCTGCTTATAGCTCATCCTACCTCAGGCTTTGCCCAGTCTTTCAGTTTCTACTTGCTTCCCCATGTAGTGAAAAGGCATTGTTCTTCAAAGTTCATGATAACAGGAAGAGGAAAAAGAAGACCACTTCCCTTGCTTCTTTTAAAGACCTTGTAAAATATAAAATCCATTCACAATTCCAGGAAGAGGAATCTGTATGTATTTTATACACCAGATAGGAGAAAGAAGCTGATCCACCTTAGAGTCAAGACAGGTATGTAACGAGTGACATTTTAGATCCTGCACCCTTTGCCCCTCTTCTTTGAGAATTGTCTGTTCCTGGTTATCCTTTGCCCTCTAAATTTCAGTACTTTAAGCCATAAATAACTTATTGCAAATAATAATCTTCACTAAAGAATGGATTTTAGGAAAATTAATCTGAGATATGAAATGAAATGGCCTATTGTAAAACATGAGCAGCTCTGCTATTAAGAAAATGTCATTTTATTAGACCCAAATTTTGTGTTTCTTTATAGCTACATTTACGGAAAGTTGTTAAAAAAAACACTGCTTTTCTCTGAACATAAATATGGATGGTCAAGATGCTGGCTAGAATGTGCTAACTTGAGCATTTATGTTTTCATATCAATGAAACATTCTGTTTAATTTCAGGAATTATGAGAAAAAATATATGATTTCACAATGAATTCCTCATTATTCATGTGTCAAGGAACTAAGTGAAAATTAGTGAACTCAAATAACATGTATCTTCCCCATTTTTAGGGAAAATTCAGAAACTGTATTATGACACAATGTAATGATAATGAATCAGTCATCAAAAATGTGAACTGGTGGACAAGCTAATGTCTTCCACTCTGTAAAATAGCAACCCATAGTTGAAAGCATGTTTAATAAATAGTTACATTAATATTTAACTGTGATCCAACAAAATATATTTCTTGATACTTCTGTTTCCTAAGAAATGTGTTTCAGCATCAGTGGGATGTGTGGACTGTATCACTGTATCACTTCAGTTTGAAGCAGACAGAACTCATACTGTACCCGGATCTTTCTATTGCCCGATATACTGATGCCTGTGTCCTAAGATTGATTTCTAGGTGTTACAGAGAAGTCTCGGTTACTTGGATGCTACAGTAGGTGCTGTACAGCTCCCCATCTGCTAGACAAACTCTTTCCTATCATGCATTAGGATATTTCAGTAAGAAAAAAAGATTCTGAAAATGTATCTTCACAACTGTATTTTAACATAGAATTGAAAAAAGGGTGAATGAGGGTACATCTAGTTCAGAAGAAACAATATTGTGATTTCAAGGTCATTATATGCTCTACTTGTCAGAATTGGAAATGCTTTTACTGAATAATTTCTAGTATTTATTTACAAAAGCATGTGTGTATGTGTGTGTGTGTGTGAGAGAGAGAGAGAGAGTAGGCTTGCAGGGTTCAATTCTCTGTTTTGGCCTTGTATGTGCCAGGATTCACTTGTAAAACTTGGCATATAGTGCTCTTACACACTGAGCCTTCTTGCTGCCCCAATGAATATTTTAATGATGCTCATATGGGGCATTAAATAACTTTCCAAAAGCAATAGCTATGTGTTTTCTCTTAGATTTAATTTATATTTGCTAAACTTCTATTGCTGTGCCCAAGTTGAGCCCCCCAGAGAGACCACTGGAATCCAGTCAAGTCCAGAATGCAAAAGCAAGGTTTATTCTTTCCAGCCAGGCTGGGAGTTCAGATACTGCATGCGACACAGCACGGTAGGGAGAGCTCCTGTTCCTCATTTGTGATTGACATATATAGGCGTAAACCGCAAGCCAGGTTTACTCAAGGTCAAAGGGGCTGGTTTTGCTAGATACAGGGGGTGGGCTACTTCTGCACACCCTCTTTCCATGTAAGCAGCTACTTTTGCTTTTGTGCATGGCCCTGTCCTCCCCTGAGCAGTTATGTCTGCTTCTGTCTCGACCACAAAGCTGGGTGTCGACAGGTGACTAGATGCTAGGAGCACTTCGTGCTTTACACTTTTGCAGAGGTTCATGTTTTCAACTAGCTCTTGATGACTCAAAGTTTCTTGAACCCAGGGCCTTACTAACACCTGATCAAGCAAAGTTTCTTAAAATTTTCCACTATAGCACACAGATTTCCTGTCCAGTGCTATGATCATATGTCACACTGTCATAGGCACACGTTCTTAAAGAATTTTTCTTAAACAAGTCTAAGAAGTGTTAAGCAGACATGGAGTTTATCAGGAGCAAAGGTCTCGGGTTATCACCCTGCTCCGCAATCCTACTTGTGAGACCTTTAGTCTCCCAGGCGGCAACTGCAGAACGACCAAACATGGGTGAAGGACCACTTCTGCTACTTATATTGGAAACTACTGCTTTCACTGTAGATCATATTTGAAATATTAGAAAAGTCAAGAACGGCTGGATCTTTTCTTCATTGTTACCTGGAAGGAGGGTGGAAGATCAGGTTTTATTTCATCTCCAGAGTCTTATCTCTGCCGCGCCAGCTGGGTCGCTCTGCTGTGATTGCTGCCTCACAGATTTTTTGGTTTACAGCAAGTACTTCTCACAAGTTCTTGGGTTGGTTGAAATGCTGTGTTTCCGGAATCGTCTCAGCTTTACAAGGAAGTGTCAGGAGGGAGGCTAGGCAAAGGGAAGCGTCATGGGTTACAGAGGGTGCAAAGTTGCCAAGAAAGATTCTGTAGCATTTATTCTCCTCCGTCTTTGTGAAATATGGCTGTATGAGGTGTTGTCAAAGTGTTCTCTGTGTGTCTCAGCTTTCTCTCGGTTCTGTTGACATCTGTGTTCCTCTTGGCCATGGACATTTTGATGTGAAACAAAACTGTTATGCGGATAAATCCACAGTAGACAGCATGCTAAGGAAGGTGAAAGACCATCATAACACTGTCACTGAACCCCAGCTTCCTCCTTAAATATTGATAAAAACTGGCACAACTTAAGTAATTTTGTTGCAGCAGGATCCAGTGATTCCGTAAATTGTTTTCTTTCAAAGTTGCATGATAAGCACACAAAACATGGCATCACAAATTAAACTGACTACATGATGTACATATTAACAATAGTACCTTATTTAAAAAGAATTGACAAGGATCCCTACACAGGAAAAAAATGAATGGCACTACAATTAGTTATGTAAAAGAATCTTTAAGAGTAACAAAAGGAAAACCTAATGCTAAATTTATGCCCAAATAAAATATGTGTATACTCATCAAGTTCATTAACCTATATTCCACCAAAAGTCATTAGTGACTAAATTATAAGTCATATATACTTTTAAAAGTTTATTGATTATTTTCATAAACTTAAATGCCAGAAAAGTGGAATTTTCTTTAACACGTACAACTACATTTAAAAATATAGTAGTACCAATTTTGTGACAATGTGTTGTTCCTCTGCTCTCTCGTTTTGACAGGTAGCCAACAAATGATTTGAAGTTTGATTCTTTCTGAGCCCCACAAGCCTATTTCTTGCACATAGCCATTGCCGTTTGTTCATGAATAAGGTATGTTCCCATTGCCTTGATGCTTTGGCAGACAGGGAATATCAGGCCAGCCATATTTGGTTTTCAGGAGGATTCCTATCAGAGTGTTTACAGCTCTGTTTGGGTGCAGAATGTAGACAGGCGAGGGAGAGTATGAAGGAGCACCCTATGGTAGGGTGGTAGGGAGCAGGAGAACAAGTACACATGGTTCTGCTTAGATAAGATAATAATATGTTAATCACCCAGGGAGGAAATTTCAAAACAGAAAAATTAGAAAGGGAAAAAAAAGCAGTCTCTTTGATATTCTCTGCCTCTAGTGGCATTTTAGGAGCAAGAGAGGAGAGAAGGACATAGAAAACCAGCTTGGTGAGCCAAGCAAAAAGTATTTGTTTCTCGTTAATGGGCAGAATTATCTGTTCTGGTGGCATGCTTTCTTTGTACTTTGATCTTTTTGTGCTGCTACATAAGCTCCTGTTTTATGACATTGTCCTAATGGCAGAATCAGGACACGCAGAAAACACAGTAATCATACCTGGCTGTTGGTGAGAAACAAGTTCTCCACCGTGATTCTTCACCTGCACAAGGAAAATGGGCTGTAATCGGAACTGTGGGCTCATCACCGGAGCTGTCATTGGTGCAGTCCTGGCTGTGTTTGGGGGCGTTCTCATGCCAGTAGGAGACATGCTTATTGAGAAGACAATCAAAAAGGTACAGGTGACCAAGAAAACATTCTGAGCATTTGCTTGTTCTATCATGTCTCTGTAGATGTTGCTCTGGCTGGATGCTGGTTTTGTGTTACCTGGCCATTTTGTGCATTGGGTGGGAAGGTGATGAGACTCACTACAGCCCCACATGATGAAGTATGCCTTGTGAAACATCACAACAGAATGCAAAATTAAACTCCAGATACTCTTATGAGTATAGTGTAAATTGGACATGAATGTATTTCTAAGTTTAAGTATAGAAAATTTTGATAAAACTTCAGGTAGCAATCATGTGATTTAGTAGAAATAATTATCTTAGTGTTTGGAGAGTACACTGTCATGCTTTTGAATAGAAATAGTGTATTTTTTAAGGATCTTTTTATAATAGAAGTTGCATTTTCATTGAGAAAATGTATGTTTCTATGTGGGTGTACATGTTTAAAAGTATTTATTATTGAATTAGGACCCCTGGAAAACTCCTCTTTTAAATAGGAATAATAGTCATTACTAATACATAGAATCAGTGTGTACTCACCTGAGGATCTGGTTCTTTCGAAAGTTCAGGGAAAATGTTATATAGGGCACATCTTGTCGTACATCAATAAGTTGGCGTTTTAGCTCACATTGGAATGGTTTAAGAAGATGGATATGCTCACCGTCATCTCTCACCCTAGTTCATTTTAATTAGGTTCAGAGGCACCCGTGTTCAGTTGAGAAACTATCAGCTAACGGTGGCCAAGAGCCATAGCCAGGAGCATTGACCTCAGTTCCTAGACTGGTTTGATCCTAGCAACCTAGATAGACAGTAACTGTACTGCAGCGAGGAGAGTCAGACATATTAATATTAATTTCCACTGGAATTTCCATTATTACCAAGACCTTTTGCCTCTCATCTGTTCTTTAATTTTTGGTGCTGTGACAATCCTTGAGATATATGCAAATTTCATGTCTATTCACAGGAGCATTGGCTTAATGGAATTAATGTAAAAATGAACTTCAATTATAGTTATTCACAAATAGATGTTACTACTTTGGGATTTTGCTTTCTTTTCATTACAAATGCTAAATCGGTAAGGTGAAAGATTGTCTCTCACTGAGTTCCTTTACTGCCATCTCACTATGCAGCGTGTTGAAAGTAAGAATTCCTACACACACACACACACACACACACACACACACGCACACACTATGTTGCTTGATAACTAATTAATGATCATCTCTTCTTACATCTCTCTAGCTGTTTACATTTAATAAAATGTATGCTATATTTTGCAATATAAGTATTGAAATACACATGCTATGAACAGATTATACATAATTTTTTAATTGAAACATAGCCCCTTCAATGGCCTCTCCAGTTTTGCTTGGTAGTATTATTGATGTAGAATTACAAAGGGTGTGGGTGGGAGAGGAGATGGAACTGCTGCTGCTCCAGCCCTTGCTGTTTGGTTCCTTGTGGTTTCCACCTGGATCATGGCAGAGCATTATCTGTGTCAACACGTGGACCGGAACTTCCTTGTGAACAAAAAGTCACAATCTCCCAGGAAACAGCACTATAGACTAATATGGACAATGGCTGAATAGTTAATCTTTTCTTTATGTAGCACAATTGAATCACATAACCTTTCTTGAGTGATACATGAAAGCTAATACCATTTTATATTAAATCTTTAATAATTTTCTCAGAGATCACAAAGGGAACTTATAAAAGAGTTTTATTTAATTTTTAGAATGAATAATAGGGAACGAGCAAAATAAAAGTTTTTCTCAACAAGTATAAGAAATGTCAAAGGAATGTGTGTCTTGCGAAAGAAAATGGACAAAGCTTTGAAAATATAGGGCTAAATTACGTATAATATCAAAAATAAATGTTATGTAGGAAGAAAAATAGATTATTCATGCAAATTGAAGACACAATGAAATTTTATTTGATTTTGAAGAAGTATTTAATTTGAAAAGCCCATAGAGAATTTTGTTGCAATTTTCAAAAGTACTGATTCACAGTAAGGGAAAGCTATGGGATGCAGCTGAATGCACTTAAGAAGGAACAGCTCAAGATCTCTGTGGAAGGCAAGCTAGGAAGGCTGGAAAATCAGATAGTGGACGGCTCCAAGAAAACAGTGCCTTCAGACACAATAGGCACCTGCACATATGACCTCACAGAGACTGGCAGCGTCAGAAGACCTGCAAACGCTCAAAATAGACAAAACCGCAGCCCAGAGAAGGGGGAATGGATGCAAAGTCCCACCCCTTACCTAAAAGCTATTTACAATTAATTTCTGCTGGGGAAGAAAATAAAAATCCCTCTTCTTCGATGAAGTTCACTGAGTATTTAAACTACACACCAGGATAGGTTCCATGCCAACAAGTAGTTGTCCAAGATAAAATGGACTCTGTGTTTCATTGTGCACTTTTTGTTTGGTTTAGTTTGGTTTACATTTTGTGCTTGGTTTGTCTTATTGTTTTTATTTTGTTTCAACTTTATCTTTTTACAGAGAGAGAGAGAGAGAGAATATGAATTTGAATCCATAGGGTGGTGGATAGGAGGGAAGGCTCTGAGAGAAGTTGGAATTGGGTGAGAGGAAAATGATCAAAATATATTGTATAATATTAAAAGATAGAGTATTTCACAGGATTGCTAGAATAATAAGAGAGTCGGGTATAAAGCAATATACTTAGATTTGTGAAGTTTTAAACACTATGAAAAAGAGTAACTAATTGGTGATGTAAAAAACAGTTGGTATATTGTTTTCAGAATAATATAAGAAACACAAATTTAGAGATAAATGTCATCAAATAACTAGTAGTATTACTAAGAGTTTCCCATATAAAATTGATTTAATTTTCATAAATAAATGTGATATTATTTGATATATTTTACAATCTATTAAATCAACATTCCATCTTAAGTAGTAAATAGGAAAATTTAGAGACTAAATGATATAACTTTGAATACTATGACGCTAGAATCAATGTGGTTGGGAAACGAAAACAAAATCTTCAAAAGAATAAGCATTGTGGGACAGAACCTCTATAGAAGTGAGATTTAAATTACATTTATAGAAATGTCTTTGGTTACAGGCCTATTATATTGCAAAAGGACTAAAATGGTAATACTTTAGAAAAATTGGTGGATTCCTAGATGCATTGTTATTTTCAATAGGGGGACTAAATCAGGGGAGAGAGGAATAAATGTGACATTCCATAATATGCCCACCTAATTTGTTGATGGAAATAGATACCCAAAGAAGTGAAAGGCACAGAAGTTTTATAAGTGGCTTGACATGAATATCAGTCTGTATTCAAAGGTCAGAGTTCTGACAGATTTGATGATTGCTGCGAGGTTACAGATAAAACTAAACAAACACATTGCTTTCTAGGGGTTGAGTGTCCAGAGGAGCAGGATTGCTTACTACAGACCTTTGCATAGTCAAAAGCGAGGAGAATCAGAAAAGGAAAAGAAGTTGGGTTTTATGAAGAAACAGGAATAGGGAGTATAATTTCTTAGAAGTTAAAAGGAAAAGTGATATAAAGGGAAGCCGAAATGAAATGTTTCCTGGTTGATGAACATTAAATAAGCAGTGGTTAGGGACTGTGCAGACAGCTTTCCTGGTGATATATTTGACAAGCAGGCATGAGAACCTGAGCTCAATGCTCGAACCTATGTAAAATCCCTGCCATGGTAACTTGTACTTGTAATCTCAGCCATGGCGAGACAGAACCAGATGTCTGGGGAGTTCTGGGGAGTCTAACCTGAGCTTCAGGTCAAAGAATGATTTCGCCTCACAAAGGAGTGGAGGGCTCCTGAAGACTGAAAACTGAGATTGATTTCAGGATACCACATGCAAGAGCTCACTATTGTGAAATGAGATATACGTGTAATCTTTCACAAAAGGAAATGGGGTAATATAGAACCAGGGTCAAAAGGAGATTGCACAAAACTGGAAATGCAGGGGAGAATGGAATCCACCAGGATGATTTATTAAATTGATAAATTTTGGACAATCGTCTCTATTTGCATAATATATGGCTGTAGTATTCCTGGAAATTATGAAATAATTCACATCTCTTCATGGTACTTAAAAGCCCAGTAAAAATGTCTTTAACCACCCATATACATAAGGATTATTCTCCTATATAATGGCATGAGATTAAGTAACAGTAGGAATAACTAAGTTAACATAACCACATGCATCTGACATATACCTCCACAGAGCTATAAACAATGGCTCACACTCAATGATTTAGAAACAGAATTCAGCACATGTGTGTTTCTTTTCCTCTCCATGGTCAATATCATATAGTTCACTTGCCAACTAGGATGAAATCTCTCATTCTAGATTCTTACATAAATTATGAAAGGCTAATCTTTGAACCTCTGAAATATTAATGCTCCAATATACATCAATATATTTTATTCCATATTTAATTGATTGTATCCTAATACTAAAGCCATTTGTTCTTTTTAACATAACTGTCACCAATAGTCGATTGAATTCTCTTTAACTTTGCATATATAACACATAAATATTAGAAATTTTATTAGTTTATCTTTATTGTACATACTAATGAGTTTCTTTATGATATTTTCCTACATGTGTTGAATGTATTTTGATCATAGTAACCCCTTATGGTCTTATTTATCCCCTCTCAATGATATCTTTTCTCAAACACTATTCCTACCTGATTTTTTTCATTACTAGTGATAGGATGAGTTTAATTTCTGTTGTTCACATGAGGAAAGGTGGGATTCAATGATCCCCTTCCCATTCCCAATGAAATTCTGTGGGTCCATTCTTGGGCACAGAATGTTCAGCTACTAAGAAGTCTCATGAGTAAAACAGCCATACTGTGGCTGGGAAACAGCATGTCACCATGCTTCTTTCCTTCCTCCAGTTCCTACATGCCTTCAGCCCTTCTTCATGAATATTTCTGAGATTTCAAGGGAACAGTATGATAGAGATGCCTCTTTCGAGGCTGAGCCAGCACTGAGCGCTCACTTACACTTGCCATTTTCACCAGTTAAGAATCTCTGCAATAACCACCCACCCCCTGCTAAAACGAACTTCTCTAAACAAAGTACTGCTTGATGCTCATCTGTGAGCATGGAGGTGAATATTAAGAAGACAGTTGGAAGGGCGCAAGTCCACTCAGCAAAACAAAAACAGTTGTTAGTGCCTACAACTTCCACAGTCATGAGCATTTGACCAGATTTATTATAGGAGAACAGAATTTCCTTTTGGGGAGTGGAGCTTCAAATCTGCACAGAGTGAGCCTGGTCACTCCCACCATGGCCATCATATCGCTGAACATACTGTCCTGCTTAGAACCAGTACAGGGTCAATGGGAAGCGCCGTGGGAAGGACAAACATTTGCCTTTGAATGAAGTGTTTAATGCAGAAGATGTAAAAATCATCACTGATTAAGTAACAGAAAAGAAATGTCATGTAGTATTGTAACTGTGATATGACTGCATTAGACAACAAATACCTGACCGCAGACTTTGAGCAGCATGGGAAGGAAATGATGGTGAGTTTCGCTCTAACAGGTGGGGTCTGTCTCCACAGTGCTAGCAGTGAACACTTGCCGGATGGCTTCTGTGCCATTCAGCCCACAATTCTTAGCTGCCATAATTCATAAGGTGAAGACAAACCATGTTCAAATGTCATCCATATGTTTTGCTTCTAAATGTGCTTAGTTCATATGGCTCAACATATCTAATCTTTACATTATGAGGAAACTAAGATCTAAATAACTGAAATAATCCGTCTAAATCCACACAGATTTCAAGTATCTAGTTTCTAGGACAGTGTCTAGTTTCACTGTATACTGAGTTTTCTACCCATGATTCTCAGTTTTTATGGGCTCTTTGGGCATTAAGGCATTTTCTTTAAATTCTTGTGCTTCCTCTACTCCAGTACAGAAAAATATAAAGTTATCTTAATTATTACTTTGACAGTCATGTGAATGTGACACATACATTCTTGGCATTGCCGTTACACTACAAGAATACTCACCCACATAACTATCAAAGTTAGTGTGTACATCTCTGTCTTTGAATGACAGCTCTCCTACCCTGCCTACCAGCCGGAGTCCAGTGGCTTCTCTGTTCGCAGAACAAAACAACATGTACGGTCAGAAACCATTTCAAGTTCATAAGAGTAGAGTGACTTATTTTCACTAAAGACTGAATTGAATCTGTACTTGTAGTGACTCAAGATCACTAATAGTTATTAACATCTTGGGCCTTATAAATTTTATGACCTGTTGATGCTGGGGGGTGTTCTTTTTTCATAGTCTTCTGAAATAGTTGAATCAATACAGATTTTTGTTTTGACATTCACAAACACCTTTATTTTAAGAAAAGCAAGTATGCTTAGTTTTTTAAGTTTGCCCTGATACTGGGCTAGTGTGAAAGTCTACATTTTGGCAGCATATCTTTCTTTCAAGGATACTTTAACAGAAAAGCACTAGAAATCTGAACATCACATGAGCAGCTCTTGTTCCAGCGGACCTGCCTACACCACTACCAAGCAGGCCTTGTTCAAGCATACTTGGGACACAGCACGATAAGTTTCAAACCCATCCTAGCCTGCTGCCTCCTTCTGCTCTCTGGACTCCCAGTATCGTCTGCATTAAGCAATAGGATTCCCAAAGACATGAAACTGGATTTCACATCCACCATCTAAGAGCAGAGCACGACCAGGGTGTGTGTGTGTGTGTGTGTGTGTGTGTGTGTGTGTGTGTG
>LOJH01003483.1:0-10428 GCA_001685095.1 Ellobius talpinus | reverse complement strand
TGTGTGTGTGTGTGTGTGTGTGTGTGTGTGGTGTGTGTGTGTGGTGTGTGTGTGACAGGGAAATTCAGTAACAGTATGAAGCAACAGGGGACTGGTGGAAGGGTCAGTGATGCGGATTTCCTCAGCCACTGTGATACTTCTTGACTGGGCTGCACTTGCGACAGCCACCTGCTTTCTCGGAGGTTCAACCTCAAATGCTACTGCTTCTTACCCTTTCCTGACCCCATCATTCTGTGAGCTGATATTTCCAGGCGACGAAAGAAAAGTGGGTTATGTTGTCCCTGTGTTCATCGATTCCACTAGGCTAAATTTTTGTGAAATATGTTCCTTCCTTTTCTCCTTAGACACTCCTGGACCTAGGCATTCTTTTCAGATCACTTAACTGGAATTTCTACCAGCTACAAACTCTCTTTGTTCGCACTAGTTACTATGACTTCGCAGACTTCCTGTTCAGAGAGTAACTGCCCTGGACAGCAGTGGGCTAGCCTCTATGGTAGCTTTCTTACCTAGCAGACAATGAGATGGACCCTAAGGGGTTTCTTGGCTTTCCACATGGTCTCAAATCTCCTAAACAGGAGGCAGCTCATAACAGTTTCAGTTCCTTTGCTGTATATTTTCTTCTTGTGTATTTTCACTACAACTCGTATACATGATTTCTAATGCATACCATGCCATACACAGACAGACAGGCAGGCACACATGCACGCACACACGCACACACACAGACAATATTCCTTCCTAATCTTGTTCTTTTCTTTGAAAATTAGTAGAACAATGATAAATTAGGCAGTTATATCTTTTGGAAACAGAATCGGACATTTCTGCAAACATACAGTGATTTCCAGGGGTCATGTTGAATGGGATTCCAAAGAGGAATATTCATACTTCTGTAATTCATCGTGAGCATTTATGGTCTCCATTTAGCAAAGATTAGTCTCAATCCCTTGAATTGCCCAACTTGGGAAGAAGGACGGGCTTTGGTGCTGTGGCTGTGTAAAGCTCCCAATAGTATTTAAGTTTTCTCTCAGCATTTGTCCTTTGTGTCTTGCCAACATTGCTCCTCAGGATTAGACGACTATACCTGGCAAAACGTCTTCTGTGTGATAACTTTTAGAATTAGCTTAATTTCCTGTTTTGTGGACTAAGGAAATGTTGCCACAGGTTCACTTGAAAGCTTGCTTTAAAAAGGCGATAAGGATGGCTTTAACATTCTCACACTGATTCTCTGCATAAACTTTAACCAAGAGAGGGTGCTTTTAGGGGACAACATTCCTGCTTTAAGTGTGTGACCAAGTTACACAAGTTCTCACAAGTTGTTCCTTTTATTCTAAGTATAACAAGGTCTTAGAAGAGTCCGTATTCTTTGTAAAGAAACAATCCAAACTTGTTTTATTTTCCACAGGAAGTTGTCCTTGACGAAGGAACAATTGCTTACAAAAACTGGGTTAAAACAGGCACCACTGTGTACAGACAGTTTTGGATCTTTGATGTGCAAAATCCAGATGATGTGGCAATGAACAGTGACAAAATCAAAGTGAAACAGAGAGGTCCTTACACATACAGGTGAGTGAGTTCTTGAGACTGAGTAGTGTTCTCACCTCATTTCTGAGAAGTTTTCCTCCCAGGAGCTCTATTGTATTGAAATGCATTTCCTTTCTTGCCATTAGCTTACTTTTGACCTTACCTGTAATGGATCTTTTATCTATAGGTTTAACAACTCCTCGTGTTGCTATACAGATTTGGCATTCAAATGTTACCAGATTTTGATTGTGCAGAAAAGAAGTATAGAATTTATTATCAACTTAAAGCTATCAAATAACTGCCCTCAACAACTTATGGGTGTTTTGTTTGACATTTTTGTCGTGTTCCTAACTCCACAGTAAGCATGTTGAAAGTTTTAAGTATACATGGTAAACATTGCAAAATAAAATAAGAATCTTACAACTGTGATTGCCAAGGCATGGCTCTAGGCTGGGGGCAATGGCAACAACACCAACCTCTGCGCCAAGGGAGTAGGTTTTAAACTCCTCTTTGTGTTTCAGATACATACTCTACTTTGAGAACCACAAGCTAAAATGATTTTGCACAATGGTAGTTCCTGTAAGTGCTGAGGTCATCTAGGTGTTGAGATTTACATAGCAATTAAAACCTTCTGTTTTCTCATTTTGCTATACCTTTATCTTAAGTGCTCTAATGGTTGATTTAATATGATTATAAATAGAATCTTAAATGAATGAGTCTAGGAGAGATAATCAGTCAGAAACTATCACTGTATGAAGAATAAAACAAAACAAATTGTCAAAAGAGAAGATATGTGTCCAATTTCACAGAGATAGGGACTGATCATCATTTTTCTGCACATATTTTCTTCTATTAAAATCATAGATCCTCTTCTTTTTAACTCTCAAAGCTGTCAAACGCACTGAAAAAACTACCCTAGCTGTGAATTAGGAATAACTTTTTTTCTCATGAAAACACTGTTGAGTATTTTATATCATTCTTCATGCATTTATGTGATTTCCTCTCAAGGAGAAACACAACTGCTTATGTGTAGTGGGAGGCTGCTAGTTAGTTCCCGGCTGATCAGCCCCGAAATAATCACACAGAAACCATTTTATTTGCAATATTGTTTGGTCAATAGCTTAAGCGTATTTCTGACTAACTCTTATATCCTAACCTAGCCCATCTCCATTAATCTGTGTATCGCCATGTGGCTGTGGCTTATTGGATAAAGTTCTGTCCTGAGTGTCTATCTCCAGAGCTACATGGCTACTCACTGACTCTGCCTTCTTTCTCCCAGCGTTCAGTTTAGTTTTCCCTGACTAGCTAAGTTCTGCCTTGCTATAGGCCAAAACAGTTTCTTAATTCATTAACCAATAAAATCAACACAAATACAGAAGGACTTCCCACGCCACTTATGTAACATGATTAAATTATATCCACATTATTGTATTCCTAATTATCTTTATAATCCACAGTTGTAGTTCCTAAGCATTTTGTACATTATGTCATTGTTCCCTTTTTTATCCCTTTTAAAAACATTTCTGGATTAACATCTGACACTCTAAATTGTGAAGACAAAGGAGTAGTTGTTGTAAAGTTCATGCCTACTATACCAACATACAATCTATGGGCTAATATGCTTTAACAGTTTTCTCGTTAGTGCAAATATCACCAATTCACAATTTGGCCAAAGAAGACTGTTTTTATAACTGCAAAAAAATATTTTTTTATATTATAGTACTTATTAGCAAGCTCTGAATATCTAATTTCTAAGAAATGCGATGGTATGTATGTATGGTATCTAAGTTTATATCTATGAAATCTGTAATCTATGATAAGACACTAGAAATAAAGTCTAAAATATATGCCTAAAATGACCAAGTGTGAGAAGAAAATAGATAATAGAATTTAAGAACTTTTCATGTCTTTGTTGTTGATGTTTAGGGATAATGATTCTCTGTTTGGGGTTTTTGTTTAAATTTTTATTTGTTTAGCATAATGATTTTCACCTTTAAGGGTTTTGTGGGTCTACAAAGAAGTATAGTCATAGCAATGAAGCCTAGTTATATTCTCCTAGAAAGCATGTGTGTCTATCCTATAGGATTCATTCCTACAACTTATAGTCTAGTTCCACATAAAACTTAAAGGGGATAAATTAGGTGCATCTTTTTTGTTTGTCAAGGCAACAGAGAAAGCTGGCAAGGAGTAGGATTTATAGATACAATTTACAGACAGCAAGCTCTCCTTTGTATGGCAATTTCAAATTGACCTTGATGAAGTGTGAATCATCTTGTCTCATGACATCAACAAAACAGAATTTCTTTAGCTTAGCTTGCTTAGGATCCTTGAAATAAATGGAGGATAATCAACTGCTTTAAAAAATGTTACTATTTCGAAGGTTTTCTATATATTAGGTAAAATCATTCCTGGCTCTGAATTCAATTTAAATTGAGGTTGTAGGAAAATATGCCTCCTAAAACAGAACCACTGGTTGATTTGGCAAAGGACTGCTAGAACAATGTGGTGAAGCATTTATTGACAATATAAGACATAGTCAAAGCACAAAATTATCTGGTTTAATATCATAATTATACACCAACCTACCATGACTCTGATTACTATAGTCCCTTTGGTTATTTAAAATTTTATATTTTTCTTTGCTTTGGCAAGAATACTAATGAAAGCATCAAGTAAACATCTTTGGTAACTTATTTCCCTTAATCTTACTAACCAATACATTCCAAGGTTTCCTTTTTTTATTTTAAGAAGAGAGTGATTATGTTCTTTCAAAAGAATTTTTTTAAGAGAAGACCATATTTTACTGATTTTTCTCTTACTGAGTGCCATCTACTGGTTTGAGGTTGTAAGTATTATTTAAGGGAAAAAATATCCAAAATTATTTAGGTTTTCTTTCACTTAGTCATAACTGCATCAAAGTTTCTGAAATTGCTGTAGGCTTACTTGAATTATTATTAACAGGTACCTTAATTTTAAAATAGTTATGACATATTTTATGACATAACCATTATTAAGAATTAGTTTCTTGAGATGTTTCAGATTTTCTTAGGTTGCTGAAGTATCTCACTCAACAGAGAATAAACAATAAGGTATAACTATTAAAAGGTTCCTATTTTTATTTAAACCATGTTTTGAAGTAATATGGCCATTACGTTGCTTATTCATGGAGAAGCTAGAGTCAGGTGTGATGGTTTAACTTTGTAACTACAGCACCGACCGGAAAGGTCGGCATATAGCAAATTTATGTCCTTCCCATCCTACATAGTTCAAGGTCAGCCTGAGCTGAAACATGCCAAGTAAAAAAATACTGAAAATACCCAAAGTCACAATGCGCATGGGGACCCATAATCTGTATTCCACAGGAATTCACATTTCATATCAAACTTGTAGGCTCATGCTTACTTCAGTCTATACAGTAGTTATAACTCCCTCATATACTTGGCATCCAGGTATAGAAAACTGTTCTGGGGATGTCTACTTTATTTCACTTTAATGGATAGCTTGTACCAACAAAGTGGTTTTTTACAAAACAATATCTTTTAACACATCGTAAAAAGTATTGCAATTGTTGAGCCAAGAGACTAGAAATAAGAACTCAAGAGATAAAATGAAGGAATAGAGCTAGTTCTGGACCCCTTTAAATGGACTCTGTTGCTCCTGTTTCACGAATGAACTTACAGCATGAATGTTGGATAGACTACACACTTTGAGAGGCCTTTCTATATGAAAAATACACTCATACTCTCTTACCTCCCTTACCCTCAGGATAAAGACCACTATTTAATTGTATAGCACTTTTATGTTTAAAATTTTATTTATGCTTTTATTAACACTGTTTTTCTCTCACTCTATAATTAAACAAAACACAAACACTTGAATTTCTCAAACCACATCATCATCATCTTCAATATTTTGTACTTGCTGCTTTTAGTTCTTCTTATGTACATTTCTATTAACTTGAACCCTCACATGGAATTATTACCAAAATGTCTTCAACCCATTCCACTTTGATTTCCTAAGACCATCATCTATTTTTACTCAGTCCTTTCCACTTTCCTATTCCCAGATATAAGACCCTTTCTGATTAGACTTCCAGAGATGTGGCATTAAATAGTTATTTACTATTGTAATTCTGTGGGTTGGTGTAAACTGTGACTTGTTCTGGATTAAAATAGTTGTTGAATAAATAGAGACATTTGATATCTAGTGGTTACACGGGACATTGATTCCCCCCCCATTTTGTTGGTTTCTCTTTGTTTCAGAGTTCGTTACTTAGCCAAGGAGAATATAACTCAGAACCGTGAGGACAACACTGTCTCTTTTGTACAGCCCAACGGAGCAATCTTTGAGCCTTCGCTATCTGTTGGAACTGAGAATGACACCTTCACAGTTCTCAATCTGGCTGTGGCAGTGAGTGGCTAATAGCTACCCTGTGGAAGAGTGCAGACCCTGTCATAATTCATCTCATAATTACCTTCATCACTTGGCTTTAACTATCTTATCACTTATAACAAGCATGAGTTTATGTTTTTTTGTCAACTAGAAAAATGGCACAATCACGATATTCGACTTAAGTATCATTTAAAAACAGCTCTTAATTTGAATGTCTTCCTGTGGATAGAAATTATTCAGAAAAAAATTTAATCGTGACTGGATTAGAAAAAATGACACAAATTATAATTTTAGTCTAGACAGAATTTGAAAGATTTTGAAGGTTTAATTGTAGTTTAATTAAATTGAATTGTTAGATTTAGTCCACTTACTTAAGAAATGGCATATCCTGATTTCTCAAACAGTGGTCTATGTTTTGTAGGCTGCGCCACATATATACACAAACTCGTTTGTTCAAGTTGTGCTCAATTCCCTTATCAAAAAGTCCAAGTCTTCCATGTTCCAAACTAGAACCTTGAAAGAACTGCTGTGGGGTTACAGGGATCCATTTCTGAGTTTGGTTCCATATCCTATTTCTACCACAGTTGGTGTGTTTTATCCGGTAAGTACCAAATATAAATGAGTACATTGCTATATTTTAATTATGGAAATAAAATGTCATTGGGGAAAAATTTATAGTTTTGCATAATAGCATTATGAGTTAATCTGAGAATATATAATTAATTCATTTTTAAAGTCTCAACCTTATATGCCATTAAGTTTTACTAGTAAAAAATTATTTAATGAGTTTGACTAAACTCATCTTAATTTAAAAATTAATCAAATTTTGATTCTTAAAGACAACTGAAAATTCATTTGTAAATCTTTGCATGTTGTGTTTAATTTTAATTATTGATTCTGAAGAATCAAGGTTAATATGTTTTTGTATTAAAATTCAAACATATTGATCATCTCCTTCCTCATTTTCTAGACCTTTAAAATTTTAAAGGAGTAAAAAGCTGCTGTGAATTTCTACTTGAGATATTCAGCAAGCTTCACTTACTAAGGCCTCAGTTTCACAGAACAGTGATTAGTGATGAAGAAGGTGTAACTTCGTGCTGTATGTAGCTGTATGCAGTTGCAGCTCTAAGTTCTGAGTTGCAAGTGTGATGCCAATCAACTGTCTCGCTGGATCATTGGTCACTGTATAGAACTAGTACTTAAATTTTCCGTTTCTTTATTGTTAGTGTTTTAGATTATACAGATATATACTAGTCAAATATTAATTTGGAAACCTGAAGGAATTATTGTCAATTATTATTTGAACCAAATTAATCAGAGTTCCTTCTTTGGCTACCAGAAACGTTAATTTTGCGTGAATGATCTTCTTCCTTTTAGTGACCACTATTAACAATTTGAAAATTTAGAATACTTTTACAAATCTGTTGGTTTTATCGTAAGTTTAGATCAACATGTCCTCACTAAAACATGCTAGGGACAGGGAAGAACACTAACTCGGGTTGCTCCATGGTAGTGCCAGCACTGGTGCCCATCAGTCTCTGTTAGTTCTTTTTTTTACATTTTATCTCAGCACCTAGCAGTTATTGCTAGGCAACTTTTATATTCTACCATTAAAATATTTAACAATATAAAATGATGGTGAATGGCCCCTAAATGAGAAATGTGAAAGCAAGTCAGATGCACATGTTATGACACATTAAATAAGACTTGAGCTATGAGTAATTTTTTTTGTTTATATTTTTCAGTACAATGATACTGTAGATGGAGTTTACAAAGTTTTCAATGGGAAAGACAACATAAGCAAAGTTGCCATAATTGATTCCTACAAAGGAAAAAGGTAGTAACTGTGTTTTTATTATATGTGTTTGTGTGTGTATGTGTCCGTGTGTGAGAGAGGGGGAAGGGAGAGAGAGGGAGAGAGGAAAAGAGAGAGGGAGGGAGGGAGAGGGAGGGAGAGAGACTAGGCTGTTCTACAGAACTGTTAGTATTATTTTACTACTACTGCTATGACACCAGAATCAGTCTATGAAACAGACGTGCCTATGGAGCGTCCTTGGCAATTGCGATATAGGCATTAAACCATTCTTCACGCCACTTTCTAGTTCTTACTTACAGTCTGACTGACAATCAGCAGCACCAACACATGAAACGTTTGCCTTTATTCATTCCTTCTCTTAGACAAAGAAATGCAGTGTTAATTTTTATCTCTTTAGCATGTCTAACGTTACAGTGAACCCATACAATTAAGTAATAACCAATTAAGACATCAATACAATCTATGAGGTAGGCAAATAGATCTTTCCATGCCTTTTTAAATGAGCATATGAAATAAAATTCGTACACTGCAGTGTTATGTTTTAAATAATTCCAAACAGGAAAATGCTTAATGAATCCAAGCACTTTTACAATTTCCCTGCCGTGCCAATATTTTTTCTACTGATAGAAAATGGAATTCGCATTTCAATATAGAATTAAATCTCACAATGTATCACCTTTGGAAAAGTGAAAGAACAAAGTATGTTCATGATGCCATACTTTTCTTTCTCACAGTTCCTGACAGTTCATCTGAAAGATTCCTTATTTATTTCTGTAAAATATAAAGAAGCCAAAAAAGGAGAAAAAAAGTTTTTTTTCTATTTATGCCATAATTCCATAAGGACCACTAGAGATAGATAAAATTGTAAATTATTTTCTTAACAGACATAACTATTACATCCACCTGCTCCCTTACGTAGTTCTAACATCCAATGAGTAAGTGTTTGCTGCTGTATGCTTTTGCTTCTAAAGAAGAAGTTCACACTCACATGGTTTTATACAGAAGTCTAGTAGATAAAAGCAATTCTATGTGATCCTTCTGTGTTCATCATATAAAAGCTTGCATGTTGAACACTGCTCGTACTCCATGGGTTTCAGACAGTAGAGTAGGGTTGAAAAGTGTTGTCAATCATGGGGGGTAGAACTAAAAGTGGTTGATCCGTAGAGATGTCAGTTTACTCAATTGCTTTAACCCCTTGTGCCCAGGCTGAGTATGATTGGTAGCAATTCCTTTGAAAACATAAGCCACTGTGTATCTTGACATCCTGGTAGACTAGCTGTGTTTGAGGAGTGGACAGCACTAGTTTTTCTCTCACTCAAAATGGTTGGAGAAGATTCATGGAGATTTAATTCTATTCCTTTCAATCACTTCTATATATATACATATATGCATATATGTATATATTTACATGAATTAGATAATAAAAGATAAATAAGTTCTATATCATTCTAATATTGGTACCTGATAATGCCAAAGTGGGGAGAATATAAAACCTGCAAAAAGCACAATGCAGAAAAGGAAAACATTAAATATTTACATATTTTGAACTATATGCATCCAAACAGGTGCTACTCTGCTTTCTTCCTTTTTTCTCCCCCTTCTATATCAGGGTGAGTTTATGCCAGGAACTTCCTCAACAATTTGATTCAATCAGTATTAACAAGTGGACAGACTACCGCATAATGCATTTCTTCCAAGGGAACAAATTCTTGAGTAAAGAACTACAGTCCTCTCATTTTCTTGCAGAACTGTCTATCCGAGTGGTTTCTATTGAACTTGGCACTTAGCAGCTTGTGTTTTAGATCTGTCCTGTTAAGGTTCGCAGTACTTCCTTTACTGCAGTAAGATTAGAGGATCAAACAACCGTGGATTGAATAATGTGGAGTGTTTATTAAATCCTAGCTGTCATCACCTCTATTCTTCATTACATTGATAAAAAGTAGTATTTCAAAGAAGAAAGCATGATGTGAACATGGTGTTCTTGAAATGGGAGTGTTTGCTCATCTTATTTCTTTTATTCCTAAGGAATTTGTCCTATTGGCCAAGTTATTGCGACATGATTAATGGCACAGGTAAGAACCTTTGTTGTAATAACCAAAATGAGAAAATCTCACCTTTTCCCACAAGTCTATCTCACTCCCAGCCAAAGGAATTCTGATGGTTGAAGGACTGTGTTTATCAAACACCATATTTGGGAGTATTTATCTTTGGGTAGACTCAGGAAGGGGCTATGTTCTTAAAGTGACAGGACTTTTAGATTAACCACAGAAGATCAGTCTTGTTTCATTGCTAGAAAAGTTTTGTAAAAACACTGCTTTGTAAAAATATCTCACTTAGTAAGCTGGTGTCCAAAAAGTAGTTAAAAACAAATGTAGAGGTGTAATTACTAGTTGATGCTGTCTCAATATTAGATTGATAACTTAGATATGAAAAGATATCCTTTCAAAAAAGAAAACATATCACCAATGCAGAACTGAGATTGAGGCGGTAAGATTGTAGAACAGATGCAACCTAATTTGGACAAGTTGGTTAGAATGGGCAAAAAGCAAAAAATGAAGCAAAATTAGATATCTACTCTCTGTGAGGAATATATGTTGAAATGTGTTCTCTAAATTAGATTTGACATGCAAAAAACAGATAAAATCTTTTTTTTAATTTTTTTATTATTATTATTAAAAATTTCCACCTCCTCCCCTCCT
>LOJH01003482.1:22791-38900 GCA_001685095.1 Ellobius talpinus | reverse complement strand
TTTCTTTATTAACCAATGAAAGTAAGACATAGACAGGTGACCCTCCTACATCACATGGGATGGGCTCCTCTTCAAGGGTCCTATAGTCTGTTTCTAGCGGGCCTATTTCATGGAGATACCGAAGGTCACCCTGCCCCCCTCCATCTGCACCATGTAAGTTAGCTTCAGGAGCATGCTCCTAGTTACGGCGGGGCTGGAAACCCAGCCTTCCAGAGCCTGGAGCCTGGAAGCTGAGTAACACAAGGCAATTATCTGTTTTGAAGGAATACTCTGATTTGACATTCTTAAGGAGTCACAGACGTCTGATTTCATAATATAATTTGTAGAAGTAAAAAAGGCGAGTTAAACATTTGCTTACACATATCATGTTTACATGTGTTCACAGAACTTTCCAGAACTTTGCAGTCTCATCCAACGGCATCTTTTTTAAGCTCGCTTCGCTCTTGTAGGTTTGCAAACAAATTCCACAGCACATTCAACCGCAAATTGATTTACTTTTGGGGAAAGTCCTCGAGTTTCGCGACTTTCTTCATGCTGTTTAATGTACACACAGATGTAAAAAAGAAAAAACAATCTCCTTAGACAGGAACACAAATCTGGCATTCGGAGGAGTTGGGTTTTTTTTTTTCATTTATTCTCAGAATGAAAGGAAAGCAGCAATGGATGCGATCCAGATTGCCAAGCAGTGTACAAATGACTTCTTGGGCCCTGCCACAGTAGTGACTGACAGCCACGGCTTGGGCAGGGTGGATGAGAGAGAGAGAAGCAACCCATGGGAAGGGAGCTATGTTCCCCTCAGCACCCAGCACCACTATCCACATGGCTGCAGAGACAGGGAGCTCTTCAACTGCCCGTTCCCTCTCATTGTCCATTGAGTTAGATCCCTATGTCCCACGTTGGTGGCTGCCACATCCCTGGACTGTCCACTTCCTCCATGACACTATGCTGTTCATTGCTCAACCGTGACGCTCCTAGCAGGAGCCTCCTAGCTGATCCCAATGACTCCACGCTCTTTGTATTCCACCTTATGCTCTTCAGTGCTGCCACAAAGAGAGTTTGAGCCCACACCTCAGACGCACTGACATCCTTGTTAAGGCCACAAGGATTCCCCCTCCTCCCAGGTAAGAAGCTGCTTTCTTAGTGCAATGCACAAGACACATCTCACTGCCCAGCTCTGTCCCCAGGTAAGCTCCCTGCTCATCCTGGTGACATTTGCACAAAGCATTCTATTGACCAGGAATATCTTCCTGATGTGTTCCAGTCTTGAGAAACTCTTGTTCCTCATTTAGAACACTCAAGGATAATACTGCTAGAAAGAATCTGAGGGCTGGGATGTTGTTCCCTGGGTAGAGAATGCACACTTCTTTTCTGTAGCGTCTTAATGTCTGCCACCCTTTATGCTCTCCTCCCCTCTCTCTCAGTGTGCCTGAGTGTGTGTGCATGCGTGTGTTTGTGTGTGTGTGTGTAAAAGAGTCTGTGAAGATGTGCATATACATGTTTTTGGAGCCTGGAAATCAATGTCAAGCATCCACCTCAATTGGTCTCCACCATATTTTTTGAGACAGGGTCTCCACTAAACCTGAAACTTGTTGATTTGGCTGAGCCATCTCCCAACAAGTCTTAGGGACCCTTCTGTACCTGCCTCCTGAGTGCTGAGTTTGGACACGTGCTGTTGTGCATGCTTCTATGTTAATGTTGAAGATCTGAACTCAGGCCCTCATGGTTGCTCAATGAATGCTTTATCCATCCATCCATCTCCCAGCCCTGCCCCCATGTGCCTTTGACTAGCCTTTATTCTGATGAAATTTAGCTTTTATGAGAGATGTACTGTGCTTGTCAAGGTTTTGCAAAAACCTGTGTCCTTTGTCATCGTATGTAATATTAAATATGCTTTCTAAATGCTCTGCACACTGTATGCAGTGTTTCAAATAAAGAGATAGATAATTAAACCTGTCCTTGAAATTAGAATATATGTAGTAATGCCCAAGGTTGGGACTCAGAGGCAACCCACAGTGTCCCAAACTTACCACAAAAGAAAAAGGGCCCGAAGTGTCCCTATGTTGTGCCCACAATGACAACACTGTATTGACTTCTCATCCTCAGAAATCATCCTCTTAGGCAGGGACCTTCTGCCCTGGTACCCAATATTCTGACCTGAGAAGGGGTTCTTCTTCTTCTTCTTTTTTTTTGAGACAGGGTTTTTCTGCAGCTTTGGAGCCTGTCCTGGAACTAGCTCTTGTAGACCATGCTGGCCTTGAACTCATAGAGATCCTCTGCCTCCTGAGTGCAGGGATTAAAGGCATGCGCCACCACCTGCCAACCCCCAGCTGAGAAGGGGTTCTTTAAGATGGCTACCTCCCACAAAGGGTTGGAGCTCCTAGGAGATGGAGGGCAGGGAGGTCTTTTCCTTCAGTTGAGAGGACAAGGGCTTGTCTGGTCAAGTATCGCAGATTGCCCATCCATGTCACCTTAGGAGTTTAGGACAGCTCTATGCCCTGCTTCCTGCACACATTCCAGCCTACCCCCTTAGAAGTGGATACTGGTCTTTGTAAGATATCTCCAGCAAGATGCTGAAAGTGTCAAGGATCGTATCCCTGGCTAAATGGATCCACTGAATGCAGCATTAATAGCATGGAATTAAGGAGGCCGAAGTTTACCAACAAACACATCCTCCAATCTGCCTGACTTCTGTCCCTCAATAAAGCAGCATATGTCCAGCCGCCTGCCTTCCAAGGTTTTGGGGTTTGCTTTTGCTTAATTGTTTTTGAGAAGTTAGTAAATAACCCAGTGTCTGAGCTGTGAAGGTCTCATTTATATGCAACCTGGTTGGCAGCTGCCGGCCCTGGGCAGCCCTCACTTGGAGCCAGAGTGGATCCATTAAAGCTTGGAAACCCACAGTGTTAATAGGAACCAGGCAGGGAAAGTGAGCTGAGACCAGGAATGTGTCAGCAGGAACTCCAGCTCTGCTCAGCTGTGAGGGACCCAATCCTGTCACATAAGGCAACCCTGGAGTGCCGCAGGAAAGGTTTTGGCAAGGGTACTGAGTCCAAGATCTGGACCTTCCTGGGTCTTTTCATCCAGGTTGATGACTACCAGAAGCTCCATCCCAGTCCCTGGGGTCACTCTGATGCTGAAACCTTGGTGTCCCCTCTTCATCCACTCCTACTTATCACCATTCCCACGCCACAGAATAGTCATAAACTCAAGAATTCTACTGGTAGACTGCAGCCTGGCAGAGCCAGGCATGAGGGGGCTTCATGAGATGGAATGGTACCTTCTTCCATGATCTCATCTACAGAGCTGTGACCATATCCTCCAGAAGCCCAGCCTGTTGTCACCCTGTGGGAACAGCACTCAATTCTATTTGCAGATGCCCACACCCAGCATGGAAGATCCATCCTCCTAAGACAATATCTCTTCTCCAGCCATGCTGGCACGTATGTGTGTAGTAGAGCAAGAGGAAGCAGACATGGGAACCAGGAGCAGAGCAGATAGAGGCTGACCTGGCCATCAGTGCAGAATTAAACATCTGCAGAGAAAGTTCACATTGCCTTTTCTGTGTGTATTTTTCACATTGGGCCTTGTTTTTCAGTAGAAAACGGGTTGATTCATTTGGGACCGCTGCCCAGGAACTTCCAAGAACATTCTGGGAGCTGAGGGAAATGCCGCTAGATTACCTGGGTCTGGGGTGGGGGCGGGGAGGCTATTCAGTTCTAATCAGCAGAATGAAGGGAGGGTTCATTTTCATTGCAGAAAACTTGAAAATACCAAATAGGTACAAAGATACAAGCCGTCTATGACCACATCACCCAGGGAAGAAACTCTCAAGATCTTGCTTACCTCATCATTCAAGTATTATGTTAGATATCTCAGATCCACTGGAGCAAGGTTATGCTCTGACTCACTGAACCACTGAAAACAATACGGATGGGATGCTTTCAATCTGGTGAGATTATTTTGGGAATCTACGCAATCAACGTTGCCCTGTGTGTGGACTACCCCTCCCCTATGCACTTCAGGGACACAGTCTTCTTATTTGGGGAAAATATTGGTTAATTTTCTTTTTAAAATATTGGATATTATATATATATATGTGTGTGTGTGTCTATATATATACATATATGTCTCTGTACATACACATATTATATATATATATATGTGTGTGTGTGTGTGTGTGTGTATGTATACACACACAGGCCTCTTTCACTTTTTAGTTTGAGATTCATAACCTCTATCTCCCTGTTATAAGTGTGTGTGTGCACTTGTGCACACACACACCATGACACACCTACAGGATAGCTTTCAGAAGGAGCCCAGTCACTTCTTTCAGGAAATGGATCCCAGGATGGCACTCAAATCATCAGACTTGGTATTTGGTATTTTCACCTCCTAATCCATTTCACTGGCCCTCTTTTGCTCTTTCATTTAATTTTGGGGGCGGGTAGAGGCAGAGACACATAGGAAGATACAGAGAGGAGAAGAAGGAGGAAGGGGGGGAGAGAGGTGGGATTTCAGAATTACTTTTAGAAATTAAAATGATTTTGACAGCACTTTTTTTGGACCCAAACCAGTAAACTGACCTGCAATACCCTCAGTTTTGAAGAGTTCTAAAGAACATCTGCTCCCTAAGTTAGAAGCTACGTTCCCCTTATGTGTGAGCAATGTCAGGCCCACAGAGGCCTGACACAGGCCATGGCTAGGCTGACAGAGCAAAGCCAGAGGCTGGGGCCATGCACAGTCTTCCTGCAAGGGCTGCCCCTCACAGCTCTGCAGGTTGTCCCTCCTGGCTCTACTGTTGACTTTTGCCTACTGCCTTTGATTATCTAATCCAGATGAATGGAAATCAATGGGACTCTATGAAAATCTTTATCCCAACTGTAATAAATTGTGAATTTTAAAATATATTACAATTTTCTATTGGGATTTGATGCTATATTTACTTCTCACACCCTCCCTCTAGTCTACCCTTTACCCACCCCCAAACCTCCCCTTCTGTTTTTCTGTCATGGCCCAGATTATATACAATCACATAGGATCCTGATGTTTCTTAATATTCGACACAAAACTCGCTAAGACATTTCCAACTAGTCATGCCCCAAAGAACAGAGGACGTCTTTTCTTCCCTTCCTTGCATCATTAGAAGTGTGGTGGAAGAGTGGCTGGCAGGTGAAGGATGTGGAGGAAGAGGCTTGTATGTTGTTTAGTCAGGGTGGATTAAGAAAAAAACAGCACATGGTTGGGTATCCAATTTGCCAGTTTGCGTATCTGCCCATCTATGGAGAGACACTCACTGGTTCTAATTTTTTCTTGCGTATCTCCTTTGAGCCAGACACCCTGCCCAAACAGAGCAAGGTCAGATGATGCACCAGACCTGAAAAGTGGTTCACTGTAACTTAGAGCCAGTGGGAACAGGGAACAATTGTGGATACTAGTATTTGGTCCTATTGGGGACGCGAGTTCTGTCTGGAGATCTCTGGAGAGTCCCTCAAACTGCTGCTGGACAGGAAGTCTACAAGGGAATGCTAAAACTAGGCGTGGACTTTGAAGTCATTGCTGTACGGCCTTGAGCTATGCCCTAGCTTGCCCCTCTCCCCATTCTTCAGCTTCTACATGGCTGGGAGGCTATGAGAAACCATGTAGGACTAGGAGAACACTTTCCATAGTAATTGCATACTTTAGGTACTTAGTGGAGAGCAAATGCAGGGAAAATATGATTATTATCATTGTCTCCAGTGAAGGACTCCACTCAGCACTAGAAACCAGATTCTAATTCATGATGGCTCTCCTGCCTTCTCTCATAAGCGGTTGCCACAGCACCAGTGTCCCTTATCTGGAGGCAATGAAAGCCACATCTACCCAGAGGATGCCTATTAAAGGTCAACATCAATATGGTTTCTTTAACCCAGCAACCTGGTATCTTTCTAGGTGGATGAAGTAGCTTAAGTCTAAAAAGATCATCTGCCCACACATAACACATAGCAGAAAAATGAGTCAGAGTGAAAGTCTGGTCAGCTGAAGGTCAAAATCCATGCTCCATAACATTGCTCTAGGCTGGCCCTCGTCCAGGTTCTCATCAGATTAGCGAGAAGGATGGGGAGATGGTGTGTGCCGCACAGGGAGAACAGATCTCATGCTTTATACACACAACCACTTAATGTTTTGTTTTCTGTTCGGTTGTTATGGGTCACCATGGTCTTGATCCTAAAGAAGATGCTGAGGCTGAAGGCTGAAAACCTTCTCACCTTATATTATAGGATATCATGACCCGGAAGAGTGAAGGCCACAGGGGCAATAAATCCTTCCCGATGGGGTGAGCATCAGTAGAATGATGCTTGCTGTGCAGTCCCTATCCCACTTCCTTTCTCTGTGGACTTGATTGATTCTTCATCACTCACTTCTCTGTTCATAGAAGCCTTGAACTTCCAGCCCCCTTGGGCTCTATTTTTAACAGCTCTCTCTGCTTCCCAGTGTCCCTATAACTTACTTAAGCCCTTCTTCTGCCCAAAACCTTTCTTCTTTCTGAGATTTTAATGGGGCACAATATTCCTCATAGCCTAAAACACACATTCCATTGTTTTTTTCCTATAGCTTAACCCTGGCTTATATCTATGGCTCTACTTAGATTCCAAGATCAGAAGCCCAGCAATTGCCAGCTCGTGGTAGACAGTGAACTGGCATCTTTTGACTAGTCAGCTTTGAAACTTCCATTGGCAAAGCTGGGGCAGGTCCATCAGCACTGGGTATAGGTAATATTTAGAGCCCAGGCAGTTGAATGTTTACATATAGAATAGCCTATGCTCCCGAAGGGACTAGAGTGACTTGATATGTAAGTCAGATGGAAGAGAGCTTTTGGGCCTTTGGGTGAGCCTTATTCAGTCCAGAGTGAGAGACAAGGAATAGCTGCAGTGAGCTGGAAATGATGCAGCCATGAACATGACCTCTTCGTGTTAACAGATCACCTCCAGATTTTGGGGAAACTCCTTAGAGAGGGGTTGCCACCCTCCTCTGTCTAGATAGATAGTTGGGCATTCTGTTATGTGACAAGAATGGGGCAGATCTAATCGGCCTATTGTTGACAGGTGGTTTTGCTTTTCTGTTCCTTCATTTTGTCAGCTTTTTGTATAAGGCTTCTTCAGCACACTGCTTTCTTCTGCATCTTTGAGTGCTAACCTCAAGCAGGGTCCAGATGAGATCCTCAGGCAATTGAGTTTGTTCTTTAAGCCAGAGTAAAAGTACTTTTTCCAGGTTGGCTTGACTTGGTTTGCTTTAGATCAGACTCAGTTTTCTTCATCTTCTGGTGAGATCTACAGGTTTCTACATCAGTCCAGACTCTGGAAGCTTTGAATCTTGGAGGGTTCTGCTTAAGCTACAGACAGAAGGAAAGCAAAGGCCAAATCTGTTTCTTGGAGATCCCAGGAGTCCCCCATAAAGCGAGAGTTAAGAATATGTGCACAGATTCTAGTAGAAGGTGTGGCTTTTCCCCAGAAATGGCCCTCTTGACAAACCTACAGTGCTTTGAAAGAGCAATTTTGTGTTCACCGCCTATCAAACTCTTTGCATGCCTATAATATGTTAGAATCCATGTGGAAGGTTAATAGGGACACTATATATATATATATATATGCCATATCTTTTAGGTCAGATGAAAAGTAAGTTGCAAACCTGAAGCATGTGAGGTATTTGTCTATGGACCTAATTTTATTCTCCAAAGGTTCCTGAGTTGTTTTTTTTTCCTACCATGAAGGGTAATGTCTGGGAAAGTCTACAGAGTATGTAGTGTCTAGCCCAGCACACGATGCCTGATGGACTACGTGGATACTGTGTTATTCTGATTGTTATCTCTGTTATCCTCACCGTTATCACTGTTCCCATCACCAGCAATGCCATGTTAGACCATTACCCTCACCACCCTTATCACCATCGTCACCACCATCACTGTCTCATCATTATCACTACCATCCTTACAACCACCATCACAACCCGTACCATTGCCATCAGGACCATCATCATTGCTACCACCATTATCATCACCATTGGATCACCACCTCCACCACCATCACAACTCCACCATCACCTTCAGCCTCATTGCCTTCTCTACCATCATCATCACCATCATCATCTGGGCTTACTGAAAGGAGCCTTCATAGTAAGAGAAAAATCAACTAATATTCCAGAAGACAGATAGGTTGCTAAGGTAACTGAAGACTGAAACATATCCCAGGTAGAAGACAGAATTTATGCAAAGACTCAGAAGTATGTATAAATGAGCTGGGTTATTTTTAGGAGGCAGCAATAGTTGAAATGACTGTATTCTACACTTACTGGAGTAAAAGGCATTGGCATATGGATCTTTTAAAGGGCTGAGGTGTCAAATGAGAGATGGTGGTCAAGCCCTAGGGGGCCCTGAACGGCACACTGGAAAGTAGAAATAACTAGAAGGTGCTGACAGCATTGAGCTCAGTGTGTCCATCGGTGTGAAAGCTCGGTTACAGAGCAGATTGGAGATCTTGTATTCAGAAAGACCTGGAAGGAGCAGGAACTGAAGGGACTGAGTACTTAAAAGCAATTAACAGCAATGAATATGAGGCAGCCAAGGTTATTTTCAAAGGCTATAAAGATAGATTTCTTTCCCCACTGCTCTTCTGATAAAAGGATTTTTTGCTTCCTACGTGCATAAAATAAATGAGCATCTACAGTTCAGCTTTATTTGGGTAAAGGGTTACATGGCTACAGACATGGCCCTCAGTGAGGGACAGGTTTGAGATGGTGTTTTTTCAGGTCATGTCTATTTCACTGGCCATGAGTTGAACAAAATACAGATACCTGCATTCAGGGAATAATCCCTTCTAGTATCTGGTGTATATAAGTTATGAGCCCTTCAGAAATCTGGAAGATCAGGAGGGAAGAGAGAGGGGAAGAAGACAGGTGTGGAGAGGAGAAGAGAGGAGGAATGTCAGGGGAGGAAAGGGAACGGGGGAGAGGAGGTGAGAAAAGAAAAAAGTAAATATATAACTTCTTTGGACCCTAATGTCCCCGGTTCTATTTTAAAATGTTATAACTTTTAATATATGCCTCAAGTGTTCAAGAGAGCTTCTACTGTACAGCATAAAAGACTCTTGGGGAAAATTGCTTTTAGTTTAGAGAGCTTTAGAATTGGTGCCAAGAACATAGAAATGAAACACACTGTCCTGGCCTCAGGGAGTCACATGTCCATCCCAGGACATAGGCGTGGACATGCTACATCACAGGAGTTGTGCTGGCAGGCACAGGAAACCAGAGCAAAGACACCCGTCTGCCTGAGAGAGAGGGAGTAAGGCTTTCGTGGGAGGCGAGAGAAGCCCCGCAGCCCACAGTGCTGGCAACTCGCTTACCATATGCTGACCATATTTTCTGAATCAAAAATCAAGAAACATGATCTGACAGGGAGTGTGGTGATGGGACAGAATATTGGAGAGCAAGGTTATGGCCACCACAACGGGCCATCGCTGTGCAAAGAGGGGGCAGAGTTTGATCCACGGAATAACCCGACACCAGAATTCCTGCAGATTCCTTTCAATGCTCTGCTGCTTGAGTCAGAACTACAGATCCCAAGTTTACCTTCCTGCCTGGGCAATAATGACGGTACTTGCCACTTCAGAGAGATCTCAAATAGAGGGAAGCATGCTAGTATGTCTGCACACCAGATCTGAAGAGCCTTAGAAGTTACCCGGTCTCAACATCAGCTCACCTCAGCAATAGAGAAACTGAGGCTCCCAAAGGCGAAATGACTCCCCGGAGATAGTAAAGCTGTGTTAGGACTAGGCTGAACTGGGTGGTACTCTTACCCCAGAGGCTGGCTTTGAGAACAAGCCAAAGAAGCCCATGAAGTGGGAGACAACCAGATACTGGTTTTGGTCTCCCCAAGTCCCATTTAGTAGATTGTAGCCAAACAATAGAGGCACCGCATCGGATGGTCTTGGGCTCAGATCTGGTAGGATACTGAGGAATCTCTCATACTAGATATTAGAAAGTCAGAGGAAGATGCTGGAATATCAATCAGTTATCCCCAAAAGTCCCAAGCACTCCGGCTCTCCATGGAGTGTGTGGCTAATCCCCATTGGTGATGGAGAAGGAAGCAAAAGCCGGCAGGAACAGGATGGAGCCTGTGCTGCTGGGTCCCAGGGAAGAGTTCACCTCAGGTGGACAAGTAGGAAGTAAAAATCCCTCCGCGTGGGAAGTAAAGCCCCCCCACGCATGGGGCTTGAGTAGAAACCCAACTGCCAGCAAGGCCCGCAAGCTCTCACTTCTGCTCTCTGACTCAGGAAGGGGCTGAGCTCCAGAAACTTGTGCTGCCAAGAAACACAGAGGGCCTTCACAGCCAAGAAAATGCAAGGCTCCTGCCCAGCATGTGAGAAGGGCAGGGAAAAAAGAAGTGGCTTTTTCTCTGTGGCTGACAAGTATTGCCCAGAACTCAGATGAAAATTCATGACAGGCCCCTCCTTCCCCCTGATGTGGGTGTGGGCTGGAGGAATGACAAACTCAAAAGCATCAGTAGTGTGGCCTGAGTTTGGCTCACGTGTCTCCCCTACTGGGGTTCTAGAACAATCCCACCCCTGGGAACCAGAGCTGTCTGAGGCACGTGCTCCATGCCAGAGGCCGGCCACCCACTTTCCTTTCCCTTCCTGTTTGTGTTCTTTCCTCTTTCCCTCTCCTCCCTTTCTACGCCCCTTCCCTCCCTTTGCCTCCTGTTCCCACCTTGTCCTTTGCCTCTCCCTTCCCCTCCCCTCTCTCTCCATATCTTTGCTTCTCTCCCCTTTTATCCCTTCTAGCTAATACACAAAACTGAAATAAACTAAATATGAATTACTCCTTCTCAAGCATTGTAAGAATCTGTGCCACTCACATCATACTGGTCCTTGTCAAGAGAAAAGTCCTCCATATATCCACTGACCACTTTGCTCCACGTCCATCTTCCTTGGTGTCCTCCAAGGTGGGAGTTGACAGCCTTCTAGATGAGCAGTTCCTGACTCACATCCTGGTGACAGAGACTGCTGTGATCTGGACCATGCCTTAAAGCTTTCGTGGTTCCTGAGCTAAGGTTGAGACCTGACTGGACTCTGTAAGGCAGGAGTTCCTCAGTTGCAGCTGAGGGTTGGTGAGGCGAAAGCACAGAAAGATGAAAACCTTCCAAAGGCTGGGCAGCTCTGGAACAGGGTGGGAGACAGAGAAAGCCCATAAAAAGAGTAGTGGCAATAAGAGTCCAAGTTGGGAAAGATGACGCCAATTACTATGGATTCAGATGACGGGGGGGGAAGAGAAGTGGGAAGAAAGAGAAAGAATGTGTGTGTGTGTGTGTCCCAATTGGTTCTAGAATGCAGATAACATGGCGAGCTGCCCCCATATGCATGGGCTAAAGAAGGTTCTGAAGCTTTGAGATCTTCCCCTTAAAGTCAGCAAAGACTTGGGTGAAACAAAATTGAAAAATTACACCCACACCATATGTGCTTTGATTTGTGTGATAGACAGAATCGCCACCCAAAGACATCCAATTTCTAATCTGTGGCCCAGATGAATATGTGAACTCACGTGGGGGAAAAAAAGAGGAGTTTTCAGTTGTAAACCATGGATTGGGTGGTGGGAGATCATCCTGGGCAACCCAGATGGTCTCAATGTCATCGTAAGAGACATCCTTAGAGGGGAATGAGAGAGGAGGTCAAAGTCAGAGAGAGACAGGCCATAATGGAAGCAGAGGTCAAGGTCACAGTGATACACCTCATGGAAGGGGCCATGAACAGGAAAAAGCAGAAAATTCTGGAAAAGGCAGTGAGCATCTTCTCCTCTAGACCCTCTTTAAGGGGCACAGTCTGACCATCAGTTCACTCCTTAGGACCACCTAGAACTCCAGACTCTTAAGAGAGTGTCCTTGTATGTCTTCCTGTCACTGTGGTGACACTCTAACCAAAAGGCCTTGGAGAGGAAAGGGTTTACTTGCCTTTGACTTCCCAGTCAGAGTCCATCAGTGAGGGAAGTCAGGGCAAGAATCCTAGCAGAAACAGCAGAAAGCATGAAGGATCATAGTGGTTTGCTTTCCTCTGATTTGCTCAGCCTGCTTTCTTACACAGCCCAGCACCACTTGCCCAGGGGTGGCACCTATTGTATCGATCTAGGCCCTCCCATGTCAATCAACAATCAAGAAAATGCCCCACAGACATGCCACAGGCCAGTCTGATGGGAGAAATCCATCAATTGAGATTCCCTCTTGTAGGAGGAGAGAGCCGCTTGTTGGTTTCCGTCTGCTTAGCCCTGAATTAATCACACAGAAACTGTATTAATTAAATCACTGCTTAACTCATTAGCTCTAGCTTCTTATTGGCTAACTCTTACATCTTAATTTAACCCATTTCTCTTAATCTGTGTATGGTACATGGCTGTGGCTTACTGGCTAAAGTTCCAGCGTCTGTCTCCAGCGGAGCTCCATGGCATCTCTCTAACTCCTTCTCCTTTCTCCCAGCATTCCATTTAGCTTTCCCTTTGTAGCTCTGATATCCTATAGCTCTCCTATAGGCCTAAAGCATTTCCTTTATTAACCAATGATATTTACAGCATACAGAGGGGAATCCCGGATCACCCTCTCCCCTGGGAATTCTAGTTTGTATGAAGCTGACCCAGACTAACCAGAAGAGAGAATAAATGCACTTTGTTTGCACACCCATTCCCCAACAGGAGTCCATATTTACTGTGAGTGTGGCAATGGGACTCTGAAACATTCCACATTTCAAGACTCCTGAAAGGAAGGGGCTTAGGTTGCCTTGGTGCCATGTGCACCACTAATTCCAGAGGGAGGCAGCATGGAACAGACCCGAGGAACTCTGAAATGCAGCCGCATGTTGGGTGCCTAGATGTGGCGTGAGAGGAGAGTGGGCATCCTGATTCATCAGTACACATCTGTCTGGGTTCTTTGTGCTGCCAGCTTGCTTCAGCTCTCGGGATTCTCTGGTTCTTATTAGTCTAAGATGAACTAAACCACGTGAATATTTCAATGCAAACTTTTAACCTTTCTAAATATTCTTAAATGATCATGAAGCCCTAACGTATCTGTGGCTGAGTGAGCATGTGTTTTCAAGGGAGAGCGATAATATACCCAAAGGGGCCAAATTCTTTCTTGTAGAATTGCGCTATCCTTTTCAAGGCTTAAAGAACAGGTATACAGGTGGTGCATATGCTGCACCCTGCCCATCTGTGCTACTAGGCTTTGTTTCATGGGGAAATGATTAGGAGGAAAAATGCCCAAAGTCTCCTTCACAGGCAAAGAAGAGGCTGTGATGGACCTCTTGCTTAGGGAAAGCACACCACGAATTATTTGTTAAGGTATTTCCAATGGAAACGATGAAAAGAAGTGATCTTAGGAACTTCCTGGAGTCAGACTGCTGCAGCTATAATGTGATTCTTGCACAGAACTACGTATCTGTGTCACCAGGACCTCAAGTCTCTGTCGGAGACAGACAGATAGTATCTGCCTTGCTTGTTGTTGGTATTTAGTTGGACAGAGACAGAAGTGAGGCTCACAGAAGCAGGGCAGTATGCTCATCCTTATAATAAATAGTGGCAAGGGACTGAAAAGTCCAGAACCACCCTTTAAATATCAAAATCTGCGTGTTTGAGCCCTGTCTATGAACTGGCATATTGGAATGAGCTCTATCCCTACCCTTCTGGATCATCTAAGCCATATAATGTACTGATCATCCTTGGCACTGTGTGCCTGCCATATAAATGATTGTTACACTGTTTCACTAGGGAATAATATAAAAGAATATCAGAACATGTTCAATACAGATGTACAATGAAATATTTCTGATCCTTGCTTGTTTGAACCTATATACAGAAGGTCGTTTCATACAGGGTGGATTCTCCCAGTTGGCTAGTTCTACATGTGGGAATAATTATGGATCAGAGATCACAAAAAATGAATTGGGAGGAACATGTCACTGAAGGCTGTAGGCCTGTGCACATATATAAACACATGTTATAAAGCTTACATACTTATCTCTCTATATATAATATATATACTTGTACACACACACACAAACACACACGCATACACCCCAAAGGCCCAGAGCAGCCTTAAGTAGTATGTTTTCTCCATAGCTTCTGTTGTTTTGGCTCCTTACAAAATAGCATTGAGGAACCATCCCTAAATGACCTCCCTACACCATGCTTCCCAGCCCCACATATTTCTTCTCCATTGAATAAATCTACTTGTGAAATTTCATGCATATTTCATTTCCTGCATGGATGAGTCCAACACTTGTCCATTAATTGCTCTGGATCCATGTAAATTGTGCCCTCCTTCATGACGGCAAATGCGTGTGGTGAGGGACTTAAGAGGGATGCTCCATGAGCACACAGTTTCTAAGGTTTCAGTCCATGGCCAGTTGGTTCTGGACCTGCAATGTCTCAGGTCTAGGTGAAGCATTTGGGGATGTAATTGTTCACAGCACTGCAGACACAAAGCAAGAGGCAATGTCCTATTCCATTTAACATCATGTTTCTCTCTTGCATGCTCCACTGGGGCTCCCTGTCTACATCAGGATGCTTTCCCGTATCCAGGGGAGACTGCCTCCCCCTAGTTACTCCTGTCCCATTGCAGATATGCTGCGATGTGCACTTTTCTTAACTCCTTGGGGCTTCTGAAGACAACCAGCTGACACACAATATTGGCCATTACCAAGTCCCAGAAGCAAAAACCAGGGTCACGGCCACACAAGGCAAAAGTTCAGTCTGTGGGTCAGCTTGCCTACAATTCCCATTGGTCAGCCTAAGTGCATCTTCCACAGGGCACCCCCTGACATAGACGCTTGTGTTTTCTAGCAACCCAGGGACTTGTAGAACAGTTGAGAACAAGCCAAAGGCAAGTTCCCACCCATTATCACTTCTGGAAGAGAATAGACCCATCATTAAGCTACTGTGCCCAGCCAACATTTGGAGGAGGGAATCATAGAGGGGTGTGCATGCCCAGAGTGAGGGACCTCTGGAGACCACAATGAAGGTTCAGTAAAAGATGGCAAAATCAAAACAGACTCTCATTTGTCCACAGTTGGAGGAGGGGCAAGATGTGAGGATGAGGATATGGGCAATGAGAGCTGAGCTGTCCAGACATGGCTTCTGAGAGCATGATCACTGGGACACCACTGGCATGGATGGCAAGAAGCAGCATGTTGGAACCATGCCATGATGACACCAGAGAGCCTCTTCACCAGCATCACCCAAAGTCAGGGTGTCTGCATGGTGAGAGCTCATCAACCCCTCTGTCAGGAAGGCCTGAGGGTCGTGGCCCACATATCCATCCAGGGTCTCATGCCTCTGAACTCCACCCAGCCAGTGTGCACTGCCATCTGCGTCTCCCCAGCCACACAGGTATGGTAAGATGATCTGGGGTGACCATCAGCCTGCCTGGGGTTGGGGCTTCCGCTGTATCCACAGTTCCTGTGGCAGAAGAACTCCTATGATTTTTCCCGAAGCCCAGAAGTCAAGTGGCTGATTAGGTTAAGCTATCTCCACCTGAGCACACAGCCGCCCCACCCCCAAATCCCAGAGATGATTGCTTTCTGTGTTCACAGGTGGATTTCTAGCAAAATGAGTAATGAGATCTCATCTCTAAATCCCTTTCCCCTAGAGACTCTTCGGGAATCAGCTGGTCCGAGAAGAGGCCCTGTGACCTAGGTTTTGAAACAGGTGTTGAAATTCTCCTGTCCTGTCCCTTGCAGCCTCCCACGTGGACACAACTCCCCACTGAAGCATCTTCTCCACTGTCACTGAAGAATTGGCCAGCGCGGGCTGCCCTTTCTTTTTTGCTTCATCAGACAAAAAGCAAAAATAGTTCTCCCCGAAAATCAAAGTGTGATTGGGAAGACATGTTTCTAAAGCGACACTGTTTTTCAAAATCCCTTACCCTGCACACCCGGCCGTCTTGGTAAACAGTGCCTATGCTGCCACCTTTGAGGCCCTGTTGGGGGCAGATTACAGGTGATGGAGCCACAACTTCTGCTTCAGGGACCATTGCCCTCTCCCAGTGGACACCCCACCTCCACACACACACACACACACACACACACACACACACACACACACAC
>LOJH01003482.1:0-22615 GCA_001685095.1 Ellobius talpinus | reverse complement strand
GGAGAGAGCATCCCTGAATCACAGAAACAGAGAGAGAGAGAGAGAGAGAGAGAGTCTGTGAGGGAGGTACAGAGGTTGCAGAGTTTAGATTTCTTTCCCTTCTGCATTTTGTTTGTAGAAGTTTTAATGACTTTGCAGTAATGATCCTTTTTATTTATGCAATTTCAAATTCAATGATTACTCCTGACTAAAATTTCAAAGCTGGTTACGCACAATTTGTGGCAACTTGTGGTTCTATGGAAGGATTGGTGGGGCACAGAGGGTGGCCTGCGTGTGCATTAACCAAGAAGCAGATACTATTCTTAGAAGCTTCAACCAGGTTCTTCCCTGGTGGAGTCAACGATGGGGTGTGGTCTTTTAGCATCACAATCCACCATGAACTTATTCATATCTCTCTGCTGTTTCTTGCTTGGTGAAATGGCTTCACACTCTGAGTTGCCACAGTTAGCAGGCTGGCTCTTCCTTTAACATGGATTAATTGCCTCTTTAACACACAGCTTTTATTTAACATGAAAAGTCTTGAAACCTCCCCAGGCCTCCCCTTCCATAAGGCTCCTAGAAGCTAAGAATGAGGCATACCACTTCTCACAGCCACAGCCAAGTTCACACTCGCAGTGGATGGACGACGGGCCTCTGATAGGTTTGAGGTGTCACTATCTGGAGCCATGTGTAGACTTTGGCATAGTGACAACAAACTTTGCTCTATATCCCCATGTCCGGGTCAGGCATAGGAGCAGGTGGTCAGCATGTCCCTCATCTCTCAGCAGCAAGGCTGAGGCTTATCATCCTGTTCTATATACAAGAGGACAAGTTCTGGTGGTCATGTCATGTGTTAAAGCCTTCCATGGAGTCAGGAGCCTGAGGCAGAAAGGCCTAGTACTTAAGTGTTTTCATAGAACACATGACATGACGCTGTGTTTCTGTGTATTTGCAAATTCCCTTTAGAGTCCTAACTTTGACGGTTCGCTGCAGTAAGAAAGCAGCTGTTTGACCCTCTCGATCATTTACTGGTGCTGGAAGAGACAGGCAAGGACCTCTGGGAACAAAGAGGTTTGGGCCCAGGTGACAAGGGCCCAGGTGAGAAGAAAGGGCATGAGGTGACTCTGCTAATGGAGTTTCACCATCCGTCCACAGGAGCCTCAGGGGTCTGGGGGCTCGCTATGGTTAGCTAGGCTAAAAGAGCATGTCTGGTCATCCCAGGAGACAGCCACTTATCCTGGACAATTAGACCACATAAACTGACCTTATTTTGCACTAAAACCAGGGGAATTCCTGGCCCAGCTTGCCAGGGCATCCTCAGACTCCCTAGGTGAAGGAGCTGTAGTATGAGCAACAGTGTCCTGTTAGCCTAGACCTGTGGGAACTCCCCAGATCTCTATGGGGGACTCAATGTTCATAGCACAGAGCAGGACACACCAAGCAGGCCACAAATTATCAAATAGGCAGTGACAACAGTTATGGTACATTAGAGAAGGAAAAGGCAGAGTCACATGATAGAAAGAAATAAGAAATCACCAGCTCCTGGTGTGCAGAGGTAGGCAGAGGAGACAGGCTCTGGCCACTCTGGGTGAGGCCTGTGGGATAGACAGCTCTAGGGATAGATAGACTGGGGCCCAAAGCTATCAGGGACTGAGCAGAGGAGGGATATGGGGGAGGACTTTGTGGAAGGCTTAAGACTCAAGGTTAAGCCATGTATACTCTTCCTCACCCTTCCAGATCTATCTGGTGGTCTCCCACGAGAAAGCTCTCTGCTTCTCCCTGTTTGCTGTGGCCCAGTACACCCCTCGGTACCCAGATGGGAGTGTACTCCCTCCAGGATGTCTTCTGTGTGGTTCCCACTCCATCCCGTCAGGCGCTTCCAGTGTATGTGCGGGTGACAGCCCAAGTCAGCTAGAATGCTGCCATCTATGTTTCTGTCGGGGTGAGCCTGGGTCCCCAGCAGATCTTGGGTTCCACAAGCACACTCGCAGCATGCAAGGACCTCAGCGTGGCTCCACTTGCCTGACCGTGCAATGGCTGGGTACCCTGTTCTGAGAAAAACAAATAGACAAACAAGAAGAGGAACAAAATCAAAACCATGCCACATGTGAAATCTGATTTTCTCTTTAATTTAATTTCTTCTTTCTCTTTAGTCCAATAACACGGATTAGAAATTCACAATATGTGTTTTGTGTGTAGGTGTGTGTACACATGTCTGTATATGTGTAAGTGTGTGTGTATGTAAGTGTATCAATGTTTGCATTTATAAAGGGCAATCTGACCCACTTTTAGGGTTTACAGAAAGCCCTGGATTTCTGATCAGTTTCTTCCCCACAAGGAGATTAAGAAACCAACGTAGGAGGGTCACAAAAGAGGTGCTAGGCCCTAAACTGTCAATCTTATGTACATTTTAGTATGTTGGACTATGTTTCCGTGTTATCTCATTTAAAAAGCAGATGCTGCTGCATGGATCTACAACCACCTGGCAGCTTAAGCTCAGCCCTGGGGCTGAGTGAGGACTTCGTACTTGGGGCCAACTGTAGGGTGAATGAATTGTGTTGTCTTGGCGATTTAAGTCCCAGGAGTTCTTGTCCTTTGCCCTCATTAATAAGTAAAGTTGTGGGCTGGAGAGATGGCTCAGGTGGTACACTGCCCAGCTTGCAGGTATAAGGCCCTGAGTGCGATCCCCTTGAATCAATGGAATGAAGCCAGACATGGTGGCACATGTTTACAGTCCCAGTGCTGGGGAGGTGGAGACGTGAGGCTTACTACTCAGTCATCTTAATGTAATTGGCAAGTTCCAGGCTTCCTCAGGACTGCTACCTGAGACTGACCCCTCACCTCCACGGAAAAGTACAGACATGTGTACTCACACTCAGCATGTGTCCCTGTATGCACTAACATGAGCACACACATGTGTACACACACACACACACACACACACACACACGAAGAAGTAAAACCATGCTCACAGCTTGAGTCTCCAGTTCAGAAAATGTGGTGATATTTATATTTTGTTTGTGATCTAGCAAATAAAGCTTGCCAGAAGATTAGGGTGCAGAGCTAGCCACTAGTTAGCCATAGAGGCCAGGCAGTGGTGGCACACACCTTTAATCCCAGCACTGGGGAGACAGGCAGATGGATTTCTGTGAGTTTAAGACCACCCTGGGCTACATGAAATTGATCCAGTCTAAATGAAAAACAGAGTTAGGTGGTGGTGGCTCATACCTTTAATCCCAGTACTAGGGAGGTGGAGACAGGAAGGGATATGGCTGGGCGGAGAGAGGAATATAAGNGTTAGCCATAGAGGCCAGGCAGTGGTGGCACACACCTTTAATCCCAGCACTGGGGAGACAGGCAGATGGATTTCTGTGAGTTTAAGACCACCCTGGGCTACATGAAATTGATCCAGTCTAAATGAAAAACAGAGTTAGGTGGTGGTGGCTCATACCTTTAATCCCAGTACTAGGGAGGTGGAGACAGGAAGGGATATGGCTGGGCGGAGAGAGGAATATAAGGTGGAAGGAGACAGGAGCTGACCCCATTCAGTCTGAGCTTTCAAAGAGACAGCATTTAGTCTAAGGAATCTTAAGGACAGGATTGCTCCTTTGGTCTGGGTGTTCAGTAGAGGTAAGAACTAGTGACTGGCTGCTCAGCTTCTCTGATCCTTCAGCACTAACCCCTGTATCTGACTCAGGGTTTTTATTATTAAGACCAATTAGAATTCACGCTACACCAATGTGTTTCAGAAGAGCCACCCAGGAAGGAAAGATGCAAGCATGCGTCATAGTGCTTTAACCTGAAAGGTCTTACCTAGAAAAGAGTTCACCCACGAAAGCTGCAGTACCTGCCAAGGATGGGATGCCTTGAGGTAGAACCTTGGAGAAAACTTGAGGGAAAGGCAGCCAGCAGTTAGCGTTCAAGTTTTAGGGTCCTCCTCCAGCTTGACAGAGCAATTGCGTTTGAGTGGGGATGCAAGTAGTTTATGTGTCCCTGTGCCTTCCTGGGAAGAGTGGAGTCCCGGGAGTGTCTGAGTGGAAGGTGATCTGGATTGGCCCTGTGATCCTGTGGGGTCTGTACCTGGACTAAGTCCTGGGAACTGGGCTGTGTTGCTCGAGAGGGATGCACCCAGACTGGGAGGCATTTAGCCAAGAATCCTAACATGATTAAAAGAAGGCTGGATTGCCTTTCATGGGCATATACATATTTACTCTAAGTGACAGCAGAAGGAGACCAGGGAGATAATTGAAGGACTGTGAAGATCAAACAGCTAGAGGATTTGCTTTCTCTGGTGCAAGGGTCTAGGGTTGCAAAAATCAGAACAAATGCACAATGCTAAAATGCTGTTTGCCTGGCAGGAAGGCTTTTAATTTTTTTTTTTAACAAGGAAATTATTTTCGTCAGAAGAACTTGGATTTAGGGGATGATTCAGTGTCTGGTCTTAGAAACTGTCAGCAATGCTTTGGGGAGAGAGTAACCATGTGTGGGGAAGGGGGGCTTGGGAGGTGTGCCGTCATCTACTCCCCCATTGCTCACTGTGTGTACATGGCAGGAAGAGGCTCCACTCATGCAGATCCATCACACATTCTCTAAGCAAAGCCTTGGGAAGAGGGAAGCAGGGTTCCTAGGTGTCTCAGACCCCTGACAGGACACAGAATATCTCCTCGGAAGGAGCCCACCCTGAGCCCAAAGCTGTGAACTTAGCGATAGTCAAGGAATAGGGACAAGAAGTCAGACTGATGATGGAAGTGAAAAAAGAATATCATCTCCGGGATTGGGGAGATGACCTCGCAGATAAAGGCACATGCTGCCAAGCCCGATGACCTGAGTTCTAGCCTTAGAAACTGATGGAAGAATAGGATTGACTCTATGGGTTGTGCATGCTGTGTGTATGTACATGCATGGACACACACATGCAAAATAAAAGATATCATGTTTAATATTTTAAGGTTTTAAGAAAGACTGTCATGTTATTTTATCAAGAAAACATCTGCTAAGCTAAACCTGTTGTTGTCTTAAAAACAGAGGTTGCTATTAAAACTTTGTTCAAAACCCTATATTTCCACTTATTTCACATGTTATTTTATAACTTGGGGAATATGATAGTGGACGGCAAAGAAATGGTGCTGAAAAGGTTGAGTAGGAATTAAAGAAGGCTGGGAGATAAGAGTGTGTGGTAAAGCGGAGCCTCAGAAGAGCAGAGCCCATTGCAGAAACCAAAGCAGTTCTAACATGGCTGCGGGGCCAGAGTTATAGGCACAGAAACCTGAGACCAAAGCCACAATCATTGTGGCTACCCCATGATCAAGGGCACTATTGGGAAGTCGCCGAAAAGTGGCTGTGGAACGTCTATATCACGACCCCACCCCAAGATTCAGGAAACATCAAGGAAAACATGGAAGAACCAGTGTAAGAGCCAGAGAATCAGGAATGGCTCAGTGGTTAAGAGCACTAGCTACTCTTCCAGGGGATCTAGGTTCCAGAGGACCCAAATTAGCAACTTGAAGACTGTGGAAGTTGGATCGCATCTCAAGACAACTGTCGTGTAGATGATGGCAAGACTTGGCAGCTAAGCAGAAGCACTTCAAAAGAGCTGGTTGGCAAAGCTTGGGGGTCAGATGGATCTCCAAGAGATCGCATAACCAATTACTATACTACTTTTCAGTGGCCCAAGAAAAGCCTTGAGGGACACCAGCATCTGGTGACTGGTGGGAGATGGTCCCTGAAGGGAAACAGAGAACCAAAGAAACAAAAAAGAAGTGGAGATCCAGGGGCACTCAGGAGGCTCCAGCAGGATCGGAAATGCTTCAGGAGTGGACTGTGATGGGACATGATGTGACTCTCCACCCTTTGTTGGTGCAATTATTGGAAGGGTTCAGAGAAGGAAGGAAGATGTGGAGAAGGAGGCAGTCTTAATGTTTTGTCTTGAAGACTAAGCAGACATTTCCTGAAAATGAAAAGTCATGACAACACAAAAAGCTGTGAGAGCGAAGTCATCCAGCATGGCCTACCATGATGTGCTTCCAGGACAAAAAAGAATTCCACATTGTAGATCCAAAGGGTTTGTGAGACAGGATATGAGAGACATGAGATGCCAGGGGATTTGGTCCAGGATTTTGTGCTAAAAAGCTCAGATTTATAAAGCCATGGGTAGAGAGAGTCTTAGATCATGCTGAGGAGGTGAGGAAAGGTGTTCCTTCCTTATGTGGAAGGGATCCCTACCAAATACTCTGGACACTACAGAGCAATGAGTTGAGGATATATATTTAGCTTAATGGGTCTAAAATCCTTGAGATCTGAATGAAGTGGGCTCCATCACAGGTATCTACTAAAAGCAGGAATCTCTGATGACATCCTGATGTTGTCCCCAGACATCTGTTGTATGGCAATATTCCAGGGAAGATGTGAGAAAAACACCCCAGGTACAGAAGTGCTGATAAACAAGAGTGAGCCGATGAGCTTTATTGGGGTTGCTTACAGGAATATGGGTGAGGGGTTACTTATAGGAGCATAATGACTCAAAGGCAGCTCTGGTGGGTCCAAAGCCCACCCCAGTGTGGCTGAAAGCTCACAAGGCTGGGAACCTGGAGCACACTGGACAGCCTACAGGAAGCTCAACAGGTTGAACAGTGCACTATCTTGGTTGCTTAGTTAGTCTGAGCTTTGTCAAGGCAGTGTGGATGATCTTTGTTGCTTCTAGGAAGTTTGGCTGCTCTCAAGCTCTTCCGGGAGGCTTGGGGTAGGCCTCTTCTCAGCGTTACCTTATCTAGGAGACTCTGAACAGTTCTCACTGTTGAGAGGGAGGGGCCTAGTGAATCTGGTCAGTTTCAGGAACCTCCTGAAGCTATTTCGAATTGTGTACTTCCTAGCTTATTGAGCTTCACTACAGGATGGAGTATTTCATCTCTTGAAGACCCTGTGGTTTTACCTTCTTGTAAGCAATCTTGTCCTGAAATCCCATTGTTTCACCTTCCTTTTTCATCCTATGACTTTAGATATTTCCCTCCAAGGCATAAGATTTTAGTCAAGGAGGAACCTGCCTCTAGGTGGAAGGCAGTGCTTCCCAAGACGATGGAAGCTTTGCTCGGCCCTTCTTTAGAAACGCAGAAACCTTATAATTGCTGTGGCCAATGTCAGTGCCAGGGCTGCTGGGTAACAGACAAGTCACATAACCTCAGATTTCTGAACCCTCATCCCGGACTATGTTATTTGCTCACACATAGCATGCGACATTCAGTACGGATTGGGTCCCCACTGAACCCTCATGAAACTCTTGTCTCAGAGGGGTGATCTCAAACATTTTACAAGGAGAGTGCCCTCTCTTCCCCTATTATTTGGGTTGTACTTGTGGGTTCAGACAGCACCTGCACTGTATCTAAGAGAGACTATGCTAGGGGATAAAGCAAATGGACGGCCCAGCAGATGGTTAGCCATGAGGAAGTCTTGAATTATTATTTGACGGGCCATGGTTTCTGGCTTGTTTATTCATCTCTTTCCACCACAGCAATATGAAGGAGGCTCCGGATCCACCCCGTGGGATTCTGGGAGATCTTGGGGAGGGAGTGAGGAGTGAGGAATGCCTGTGTAGGATTACTGACATCTTGACTTTCTGGGAAATAGCAAGTCTAATTCCCAGTAAAATGTCATTAGAATTTGCCAGATCCTCTGACAGGGAGAATGAAAAGCCCTTCCTAGAAGTTCGTCATGCTGTGTGGTTTCTGAGACATTCTAAGGACTTTGCAGAGAAATATGATGTAGTGATATGATTTGGGGACTAATGTTAATTTCCCTGCTTCATCAAACGTGTGGTCTGTCTTTAAACAGAAGTAAACTGCAAAGCCCAGCATGATTTTTTTAATAATGCCTGTGAGAACAGGGGATCTGAGGATGGCCCAGCCTGAGTTCCATCCCTCTGCTTCATAGTCCTGTATCCTCAGGGACCTTGTTTCTGCACACAAAGCCCGGATTTTGTTGCCTGTACAATAAGGCTAATGTAGAATGTTCCTTCTAGGTTTGTCAGGAGCTTTTTCTGACTACCTCTAGCTTGAGCACTTAGCATTGTGCCCAGCAAAGTACAAGTAAGCCATGATGGTGGCTCTCTTTCTCGTGCGTGGGGCACGCCACAGCTAAGCTGTGGCATAAACGACCTCTCCTTTCCTCTCCCCCTCGCTGAATGGACTGAATGGCTCCGCTGGAGAGCATTCTTCCAGAGTAGTTTGTTTGCCCACCGAGCTCTTCAGTGTCTGGGGCAGTCATTTCTAGTAGCAGTAAATGTCTGTGGCCCTGAACTTTGCGGAGAGACGATCGGCGAGTCGAACGATTAGGTGTTGAAGTGTACAGCAAAGAGAACTCCAGTCCTTTCTTGTGATAATTGAAGTCATTTTAATTCATTTCCTTCTGGGTTGGACAGAGACATGTTTGCAATAGTGAGCAATTCTTGAGGGAATCCATTGACCTGAGCAGTCATATAATGCGTGAAGTTAATGGACAAAAAATGATATTCATCTTCAGTTTATAATAGCATTTTCACCACGGCACCTAAGCGCAGAGGTGGCGGGTATGCATTGGAGCAGCAGCCGCTCCACTGGCGGATGCGTGACCTTTGTTGTATCTAACAATTATTGGATCTATGGTGAAATAAAATAAAAACCAACACAAGTTTTGACACTAAGATAATAAATTATAAATTATGGAAGTCGACGCCACCGAGGATCTTGTAAACAACAGGCTGGTCTCTTAGCAACAGCCTAAGGAGAAAGCAGTTGTTAGCAGCAAGGGAGCTGATAGAATTTGTTGTGTTGTGTTTCTGCCGAGGACCAGAATCACAGTTTAGCACCTGCCTCCAGTCCCCTTTCTGCCCAGGCTTTCTTTACTCAGTAGCCAGCAGTAGACCAAAATCTCTCCTGGTATTTAAGCGGCTCTGTCACCCAAATCAGGCGATGAGAATCCAAGGAGAAAACAAACAGCAGCAGGTACAAGGAGTAAAGATGCAGCGTGGCTTTCTGCCTCAGTAGAAGAGGCTTCATTTTCCTGCAGTATGTAGTGGTCAATAGACAAGCACAGAACTGACCAAAACACAACGAAGGAGTGTCCAGGGGCTCAGCCCTGTACAGGACATCTGTAGCACGTCCTCTGAGACACAGGGAATGTTATGGGTAAAGAGAGAGGCAGGATCATATTAACTGGAGGATAAGGAGGGTGTGATGATGTGACATTCTGTCTTCTGCATACGCCATGGCGATGTAGCCAGGAACACACAGCAGCTATAGCTACAATACCTTCATACATTAGACACGGAAGTGGGAAGGCCTGAGCGGGAAGAAAGGGTCTTCAGGAGTAGGAGGGGATAAGAGAGGGCATGGAGGGATTAGGCTCATAGAGCAGTGCATGCATGTGTGCAATTGTCAATAATTAAATCCAAAGAAGTAGGTCAAAGGAAGCCAAGAAGAGTGGTGCTGTGAGGGTATCAGAGTTTAGGTGGGATGGTTATGGGTAGATGCATTCTCATTTGACACTGTCTCAAATGATAACTCCAAACAGGGCTGGTGGGGGCCTCTCTCTTCCCTACTCCCTTTGGCTTTTAAAATCTCACTTAGAGTGGTTGTCATGAAGGAAAGTAGACAAGAGTTTGACAGTGTGCCAAAATGGTTTATTTTTAAATGTTGTTCCCAAAAGCAGTGGAATATTAAGTTGGAGCAAATGTTGCTCAGAAGACTGAAGGGTTTGTGGTCACGAGACAGCCAAGGAGCGGTAATGGGCTTGAAGGTTCGCAGGCGTTAATTAACAAAGTCAAGGGACTGCAGGATCGGTCACCTGGAAGTGGTTTTTCAAGTCTGAGTGTGAGATTGCGTGAGTGCTGTGTCTTCCAACTGCAGGGCATTTTCAGGGTCTGAGTGGGAAGGGAGATTTGCTTTAATTAATTAGATGTCCACCTTGGGCATCTTCCCTCGGTGCTTTAGACAATCACCTGCCCACACGTGAGGAATAGGATTGTGTATGTTCTCCTGGAATGGGTTTTTCTTAGGCTCTGTGTCTGGTAGGAAATAGCCAATTCTTCATTATCTGGCCCACAATGGAGGAACTCGTGCTAAACTAACTTAGAATACTCTCAAGAAAAATACCAGCACCTAAGGTCAGACATCTGCATTCTGAATTACAAACTTATATGGTTTATTGTTTCATAAAAGCTTTGGCCGCCTCCATCATAACTTCTTAAGATTCACTTGGCATGTCATTTTAAACTTTTTGTATAGATTAATTTGCCATTTGAAAAGAAAGGGAGCATTCACTGATGTTCCCCAGGGCCTCATTTTTCCCCCAGCTCCTCTGATGTCAGGAATGAGCAGGAGCTCTGACTTCCAAACTGATTAGTTCCCATCCAGAGGATCCTGAGTATATTTGTGTTCAGAGGAGCTCTGCTGGGAGGAAATCCTACCTGGGCTGAGGCCCTGGCCCCATGGGGACAGGGCTTTGAGTTAGTGAGCTACTCATGAGGGACCCATGGGTCAGAGTCATTCCACAAACACATAGCCAGTGCTTCCAGCTACGAGGACACATAGCCAGTACTTCCAGCTACGAGGCAGTGATGGCACGCTTACCTCATTCTCCAGATGAAGCCATGGCAGTCAGGCCATACAGTCACATACCCGCGCCCGATGCCTGGATTTAGTGCAGAAAGAAATAACTTCAGAAGTCGTGCCTTCTCTACCACAGTGCCCTCCCTGCATTAGATAAGGTCAATGCCAAGCTCCCAGATTAATCTTCCTTGGTCCCCTAACTGTCAAATCCTTCCTCCCCTCTTTCTCCTCCTACTTCATTTTCTTCTTCCAAAATAAAGTTTCGAGGGCAGTCTTATCCCTGCCCGGAAAAATACATTTCTTCCCCCCAAGCATCTTAGGCTTTACTTTCAGACCTGAGTTTTCAGTCTCTGCAGTGAAATCTCTCTGTACAGGTAGGCCTAACACTTTCTTCCTCTTTCATTTGTTTATAGCTGGTGCATGCTTTGAGGAAGTAAGAAGCCACCTGAGTTTTTTGATTGTTTAGTTTCCCTTATCGCGACCCCATATGGTGGAGAACAACGCTGAGCTGTTAATTTTCTCCTTTTTTTCTGTCTAAAGCCCACCGAGGCATACTTCGCCAAAGCCTTGCATGCTTGAAGCAGACGAAATTGAAGCCTAGAGCCGGATCTCACACTCTAAGCAATTCTAGTCAAATCTGAGCTCAGCAAAAAACACAGTTTTTCTTTTCACTGTTGAACTGAAATCCTGCATTCCCCTGGAAGTCATCCAATGACCTGTGTGGTCAGTGTGATCAGAGTGAGGACCCGGAACATGACCAAAGCATTTGGGGTGGCTCTTACTGGCAGGGGCTGCACAAACAGGTACAGGGAATGATTGCCAGCTCAGGCCCTTGGGGCAAGTCCAGGCAGTTTCTCCTCCCAAGAGTCCTGGTTTGTACTGATGCTGGGATGAATATCACGCCTAGTACCCAGAGGCCCTAAAATCCCACCTCACTGGCTTCCCTAATCCTACCTGCATCTGGGAAGAAGTGGCTGCCTAGACAGAAGGCAAGGCCCAGAGGCTCCCTGGTGGTTGGCTTCCTCAGGGTGGTGGGCCCAGGTCCTGCCCGGTGCCTCACCCTGTGGAAGTGCCTGTCCATGCAGCACCTCCGGGCTTTCACCCCACAATGCAGTGCTGCTCTGGCAGCCGCTCAGCTGAAGACTAAACAGTTGGCCCTGTTTCAACACGGCTGCCAAGATTTGGCAACCGGAGAGTCGCAGGGAAGCATCAGACTGCTAAACCCTTTCACATTTTTAATTAGATCCACACACCCATGTCTTTGAGCTATCATAAATATACAGATGACATGGAGAACATTATTCAGGGTTAATAAAAAAAAGAGGAAGCAAACTGTACTAGGGTGTATCTTATCTTTGGAAAATAATTTATCACTTGGGGGCTAAGGGAGAAGAAGAGAGGGTGTGGATACTTGTGTTCCTAGGACCAGGTCTGATGTGCGACTATGTCCCCAAATCTGGCCATACAGGTCTCTGCACACAGAATTCTGGTAGGGCTTTGGGAGCATGACCAGAAGAGGGCATTCTTGTCAGGGATCAGTCTGCAACCCAGCCCTAAACAGAGGGTACAATGTGTGTATGACAAGCAGTCCTTGAAGACATCCTGCCTCCTTCCCTTGGTGATAGTTGCAGAGCTGCAGTGTTTGCGCCTTGGTCCTTAAAAAGCAACGGCTTCTACAGTCAGCATTGCTGTAGGGGTTCTATCCTCGTGTCCCTTTCTCTGTGCTGCCTTGAACGTCCTTCCAGATGTCGCTCCTTCTTATTCTTCTGAGTCTCATTCCTCAACAAGCCCTGTTGCTCCCCCTACATATGGTCTTCCCTGCCCTCGGATCCCATGGGATTGGCTGTGGAGAGGAGAGAAGATGCCGGAACTTGAGTTTGATGTTCAGGGCTGTGGGGTCAAGATGCCTGTCACAAAGTCTTTCTTCTGGAAGAACCGGAAACAGTGCTGATGTCACAGCTTGGTTCTGGGTTCAAATCAGACCACATGCAAGGGGTTTATACTACAGTGCACACCTAACATGGATGCTTTCATTATTGTTGTTTTTGTTGCTGTTGATATCCAGGGTAACTCACCTACCTCTCAGAGGCTCAGCTATGAAACATTACCCATTACTGCTGCCTCATGGGGTCTGTCTTGCCTGCCCCATTTCCATCCATCCTTCTCAGACCTGCCATCAACTGAAAAGTACGACCAACCCAGACAGTGCATTCAAAGAAGGGACGAAGCATGTGACCTGCCAGGAGAGAAGCCTCTGTGGTTTTTCCTTCATGAGAGTCCAGTTTATAACCAGAACCATTGCAGTCACCAGTCCAGGACTATGCCAAGGCCTCCAGTGCCCATGTCTAAGGTAGGCATCTTGTAGCTATCTCTTCCCCAAACATCCACTTCTATGGAGAGGACTCACAGCCCGCTGCAGCCCTTCAGCTGTATTCAGTCCCCACCCTCTCCTGGTGGGGGACTAATTTTTGCCATGTAATTATTTTTGCCACAGGCCTTAGAAAAAGATGGGCTTACCTCATGGTATGTCCTTTCCACATTTCCAGCAAATAGGATTCCCAGACAGACTGGGGTGAGCCAGTCCAGTTAAGTGAGCTGTAGACGGCTCTTAGGCCTTTGAGTAACTGCCACAGTGAAGGACAGGCCATGGCTGCTGGAACTTCTCAGTTTTTCTACAAGCTCATTCCATCCTCCAACTGCCTCGCTTCCTTCTCCCCAGAACCTTATCTCACTGACTCTGGGGACTTATCTTTAACTGAGAGAAGCTGGAATACACAAACGGATCTCACACTCACACTCAATACACTCTACACGTGTGTGCCTCACCCAAGGAGTGCATCACTTACGGTCAGAGCAGCAAATTTAGGCTGTACCTGTCCTCTTGGCCATCTTGAGCTGCTATAACAAAATGGGACGGGCTTGATGATTAAACCACAGAAGTTTATTTTCTTATTCTCTGGGAGGCTGACAAGTCCAGGGCCAAGCTCTCAGCCTGATTTGTGATGAGGGCTCTCTCCTCTGCCTTGGCCTTTACTTGGTGCACATACCTGAGGAGACAGAGAGCGTGGTGTTGTCTCATTCACAGACACTGATCCAGTCATATGGGAATTGTGCCCTCATGGACATATTTAACCTCAACTTCTTCCTTATAGGGCCCATCTCCAAGGACAGTCCAGTTGGAGCTCAAGTTTTGCAATGTAAATTTGGGAAAACCAGAGTGTTCATGACTGGAAAAGGATGTAGTTAGTCTGTGACCGGTCCCCCGCCCCGTCACTCTTGGCTGTGTGTCCTCCTAGTGGTGGGCAGTCAGTGTCTACTGTGAATGGCCTCACCAGCCCTGTGTTATCAATGTTTGAGCTTTACTGCCCATATAATATCTTTAGTTCATCTTGGGGCATCTGGGTGTAAATCGTCCCAGGACATACAGGACCCTGTGGCTGGTGCCCACCTGCAGTGTGTCTTCTGCCGTGAATCCCCTCATCTCATTAGTTAGGAGGTGGGTGTCAGCTCTAGAGAGGAAGAGATGTACACAGAAGACACCCCTCTGGTGGCTCCAGGGAGGGTGACTTTGGGCAGCTCAGTGACCTTGAGTCTAGGGTCTTCTGCAAATGTAAACCATTTGATGCATGGACATCGGCTCCCACGGGGCCTCTAGAGAATACTCTTATAAAACACTACTCTTCTTCCTTTTGTCTTACTAAGAGGTTGAACTCTGGAATTGTCAGAAGTAATTAAACCTTGGCAGTTTCAGCCGGTTCTGGCTAACAGGTGATAAACCTGGGCAGATGCGGGGTTTTGTTTAAGTCTGTGCTGTGTGGTCCTGAACATCCCCAAGAGAATGTTCCACGGCCAGAGTGGAAAGGAGCACTGGGAAAACAGAGGTGGAGGGCTTGGAGATGCATGAAGCAACAGCTGAACCAGATGTCTCCCACCACAGGGGAACAGCGTCTGCTGGGAAGGGTGGTGAAATTAGAGCTGGGAGTTCTGCAGAGGATGGGGTCGCAGGACAAAGGCTGCACCTATTTTATAGGGTGTCAAGGAGAAAACAGGCAGGGGTTCAATCCCAGCTCTTCCAAAAAGAAATGTGGAATCTTGGGCAAACCACTCATCCTTGTATAAAAATGATTTCATCTCCCCAAGGGCAGCTCCAGGAGGGACCCAGTCTTTTGGGGGATCCATCTCTGTACTATTTTTGCTGAGTCTGAGCTAGGGAATACTGAACAAATGCAAAACAGCAGAATTCCAGGAGCCTAAATCTTCCTAGGCCCAACTTGAAACTATATTGATGGGATTGTGCCAGGGCACTGGTGGGCACTCCCAGAGCAAACTGTTCTCATTCCCCGAACCAGTGCTACAAGAATTAGAGAGCTTGCCATAATCCCCCACCCCTCGTTCCAGGTACCATTTACTAAATGTAAGTCTAGGAATGCCCTGGGTAGAAAGTCACATAGAGGGTGGGAAATATTACTATACCTGAAAATTAGTTTCCCTTATACCCACTAATCAAAGGGTTAAAATGCCCCTATGCAAACTTCAAGGACACAGTACAGACATTCCTTGGCTTTTGATACAAGGCTAAGTTATAACCAGTCCACTACAGTTGAAAACAGTGCATATCAAAGTATACTCAATATACCCAAACTCTCAGATATCATCACTGAACCTAGACCACTTTCATTCAATTTGTGTGTTTGTGTGTGCCCGTGTGCGGATGTACAAGTATATGCATCCATGTGGTCATCAGAGGTCAGTCTTGGGCATCATTCCTTGCGACACCTTCTACCTTGCTTTTTGAGACAGGGTCTCCCACTGGGGCTGTAACTCCCCTGTCTCTGCCTCCCCAGTGGTGCAAGTCTAAGCACATCCACGGCACCATCTCAGATTTCTAAGCCTGGGCAGCAGGCACTTCACCAACTTAAATATCTCCCAACCTGCCCTAAGCTACTTGTGCTATACTCATATTAATCAAAATCTGGGCAAAACCGCCTAGAAAGAAGTTCACTTCACAGTAATAGTGTCAGATGCCTCCTGTGACCTGGTGACTCCTGTGCTGTCACTGCATCGCCTTGTCAGTGGGCACCCATGATCTGAGAACCGTCTGTCAGTTCTCTGCTAGTGGAAGGAGGCAGGGCTCTCCTCATCTTTACCTTGAGCCAGAACAAAGCACTGTCCAATCCTTTACTCTCTGTGCTGTGTTGAGCCCTGAACCAGTCACAAGGAAGAGCCAGCAAGGTAATAGGGACAAGCTTCAGTGCCTGTGTCCACGTAGAAGGAAAGGAAGGCAGGCTGCATCGGGCATCACTGGTACCCGTGGAGGGAGGGTAGGGGGGCACTAATGTGTGGATCTGGAGCACCAATGCCCAGTACAAGCATCGCCAAATGTGGTGCCAGCAACACAGCTCCTCACGGCTTAGCAGTCCTTAGCATGCATCTGTCCATTCGCTAGTCCACAGACTCTGCATCATCCACAACTTGTAGTGAGTAGTAGAAGCAGAACGTTAGGTCTCCTCCTCCTCTTCTGACTTTAGAGCTGAGCTCAAAACTCATTCACACGTATGCAGGAAATGCAAACAAAAATACTGTCTTTGTTTTTGTTTTCAATGTAGCTCATCTCTTTGAATTTCCTTCAGGGGAGGAAGGGTTTACTGAGCTGACATGGGATGTGCTCAAACAAACTATGGTCAGGTATAGATATTCAGTTGCACAAAAGACACTGACCTGAGTGCCCATTTGCCTCTGTTTCCTGGCAACCAAGGTAACAGGAAATGGGAAATGCAATGGACTGTAAACTTTTGTCCTATTTCTGTTTTGTTTTTAAGAAAAGAGGACATGGAAAGTAAATCCTCTGGGGAGATCGAGTGAGTCTGGTGGACAAAGTCCAAAATGCAAGTCTGCAGGATGTGTACCTAGTCTCCTGTGATGAGTTCCCATGATGATGCAATGAAACTCAAAGTACAACTTAATGGAGGCGATTTGGCAAGAGGCTGGACAATGTGGCCCAAGACTATGGATTTCCACAGATCTAACTTCACACAAGAACCCAGTATAGCAATTTAAGTGGAGCACAAAGCTCAGGCTTCTGAGGTCACAGTCATTTGCTAGCAACATCCTTACCCAGGAAAGGGGAGTTTTAACTTAAGAAGTAACTGCCCTGCCATTGAGCATGAAGGAGATCAGGCCCTGCCATTGCAAGGCTTCCTGAGGTTTCACATGCTCTGCCAAGGTGACTTTTACCTGCCCCAGCTGCCTGGTCTGTATCACTTTGGACACCTGGAAACAACGATAGAGTTTCAGAATCTCCCCCATGTTAAGAACTCTCCCAGTCTAAGGACTTCTGGGAAAATTCTATTGCATCCTATCAAGATCAAATAACCCCATCCTTGGGACCCTCCTCTCTGGGGCATCTCAGTTTGGCTTTGTGAGCACGTGACTTTGCCAAGCCTTGAGTCTCTTCTGCCAGGTTGCACACACACTGGGATGTGTGCAGAAGAGAGTGAGGCAGTGAGCAGGCATGTACCTGATGCTGGTTTCCAGTAGCTGCTGTGGGTCCTTGCATCTGGTAGAGTAACTCCTCTTGGAAAGAAAATTTATGTCCGGGATGGAGCCCACACTTTTGATTTTGACTGAATCTTCAGCCTACAGTTGTCCTAGCCAGCTGTGTGGTTCTCCCTGTGCTTGAGAGGCCTCAGAATTTCTTCTGTGATCGTCTCTGTCAAGGAACTTGCTCTGTGCAGCGTGGCTGTTCATCCATGTAGCTGTTTCCTTAAGAATCACCCACCCCTTGCTGCCCTAGACAATGGCTGACCCAGCTCTGGATGGTTCAGAAGGAGCTGAGTGCCCCCATAAACCTTATCAGTGGTGACACCACAGTCACACTGCTCAGCTGTTGGTCCTATCTTAGATGTCACCTGTTCCAGTTACCATCACCACCTTTTTTGGATGTGGCAGACATTGAAGCCCAAAGATAGGGAGAGAAGAGAGACAATGTCTCCAGTCATTAAACCCTATTGTTCACTTCTACTTAACTAGTCACTCTCTGAACCCATAGAACCTCTGGACTCATAGAACCATCAGGCCGTAGCTATCTACAAGTTAAATTGGATCATCTGATTGGGGCAGGAAATTCTTGAGGACACAGGTGTCCCTGTCCTTTGCTTGTGTGCGTGGAAGAACGGAGCCCTGGCTTATATATATTAAGTAGCTAATAAGTATGTGTTGGGTGCATTATTAATTCAATAACAAATTGCCAAAGAGTTTTCTGCTTGAATGCATAAACATAAACATGCACAGGGGAATATAGTCAGCCACTTTATTGACATTTTAATCCTATATGTATTTCAGGTTTATTCCTACCAACTATATTGGCCTTGTTGTAGAAGAGGAAGTTAAGAGTCAGCTCATCTCTGTCACTCACATTATAATAGCCAACCTCTGTCACTTAGATGCATTTATCCTCTTTTTTTATTCTATTTTTTGTCATACAGCAGCATGACTTCAGGGTGGCTCTGTTTTACAAATATAGAGGGCTGTTTTACAAAGGGGTTGGTCAGTCGTGACACACAAAAGTAGGGGTCTTCGAATATAATTTTTATATACATATATTTTATTTATGTTTTTGTGGGGGTGTTCATGTGTATGTACAGTGCCCGTGAAGTCCAGAAGAGGGCGTCAGATCCCCTGGTGTTGGAGTTACAGGCAGTCCTGACCTGCCTGACATGGGTGCTGGGACCTGAATTCAATTCTCAGAGCAGTAAAAAGCTCTTCACTGCTGAACCATTTCTACAGCCCTCTGCATTGCGTTTTCTTTGAATACAGTTGAAAGGATCTTGGTCACAAATAGGAAAACCTAAACAGAGAGAGAAGAGAGATCCGTATATATTAGCCATGGGATGGTAGTAAGTTGTCAGGCATCGTGGACCTGACCGTCTTCCTCAATTTATGACACAGCCATGCTGCAAGCACAAATGTCCGCAGAGACTACATGATGGCACTGCCATTTCTGTTCCCACAAGAGTCCACTTGTGGATATTAAAGTTCAAATTGCACAGACTTATCACCAGGAATCATAAAACAGTTCTCTCTCTCTCTCATAAAAGATGTACTCAGGCCACTGGCAAGAAGAAATAATGGATGAATGGATGAACTGGATTTATGTCCATACTGCAGTTTGCAGGTTCGTGTACTATGAGAATCATCTTGAATTTTATTTCAGCTTTTAAAAACAGAATTCAAAGCTATCTGCCAGGGACCTTGTTAAGGGATCCTGGCTTCCTCATTTCCCCAGTGGACCAAACCTTCAGTGAAGCTGACTGACAGCTGGAAAAGTGGGAGGGGAAGGCCACAGAGTGAGGGCATGGCAGGGCTCTATCCAAAGCCCATAATTTCTGGTCTCATCTCTAGGCTTTGGACCTGTGCAAAATGTCGGAAACCTCTTTCTGCTCCCCAACCTCACACCACACATGCTGTGCATCTAGTAGATAGGAAATACTTCTTAAGGGATTAAATTATGATAAAAAGCACCCTTGCAAAACAAAGCTGGCCATTGTCATATTGTTCCCCAAGGTCACACCCCAGAGAATTCTGGGCACACAACGTCCACATCTTCTTAGAAGAGAAGCACCATGGAAAAATCTAGCATCCTACGTGGGGGAGACACCCTGCACCAGAAGGACACCCAGGGAGCCTATGAGCCTTGAGCCCCTGGTTCACACCATTCTCCACCATTCCTCCACTACAGCAGAAAGTCCTGGGCTCAAAGACTGCAAGCAAGCAAGCCGTCAGCTGCATGAGAACTTGCTTCCCTGAGAGTTATTTTAAAGAGCGCACCAGCAGGCTGTCAACTCTAGCAGTGCTCTGTGGAGGAGTGCAGAGTACTGTACCAAAGGGGGCAGGAAGCTAGCACCCCCAGTGAATGCTACGGCAGTGAAATATTCTGATACTAGAGATTAATTGCAAGCTATCGATGGTAAATAAAGACTAACTTTGATTTTTATTATTTTATCTATTGCACATAGCAATCAATGGGTTTCATAAAGACACTCTATCTTTGTGTTCTTGGATGCGTTCCTGGGTGAATACAGATGGCATGCTTGTGGAGATCGGAGGACAACTTTGGGTGTCCACCCTCAAATTCCACCTGGTCCCAGAGTCTGTCCCTGTGTTGTCTACTGCTGTTCTGCACATCAACCATCTGTCCTGTGAGCTTTGGTGAATCTCTCATGTCCACTTCCATCTCCACATAGGAATGCTGGGATGACAATGACATCCAACTTTACCTGGTTTCTGCAAATGCAAGCTCAGGTTCTCACACCTGCATGGTGTGGTGCTTTGAAGGAGATGTCCCCCCCCCATAAGTTGTTAGCATTTGAATACTTGGTCTCCACTATTCAGAAGTGTGGCCTTGTTGGAGGAAGTGTGCCATGGGCACCATGGGGTCATGGAGGTTTTAAAGGCCCCTTGACATTCCTTGTTAGCTCTCCTTGTTTTTGGTTTGTAGTCTGATGTGTGAGTTCTCAGCTGCTTCTGTTGCCATGTGTGCCACTATGCCCCCTGCCATGATGGACCCTAACCCTCCATCTATAAGGTGTCTTGGTCATGGTATTTTATCACAGCAGCAGAATAGGAAGGAGTACCCCAGGTGAGTCCTTGTCCACTGTGTCATCACCTCAGGCCCATAAACACATCCGCATCCAAGCACCCCATGTGCACACATTAACCCACCTTGACTTCTACTGCCCCTTCCCCACCCCATGTACACACATTAACCCACCTTGACTTCTACTGCCCCTCCCCCACCCAGCTCCCTCCCTCGTGGAAAAGCATCCTTCCACTTTCATACCACAGGTGTGTGCATATATAATATGCATACACTGTTGTTATTCAGGCATGTCCGATCTTGTACCATCACCAGCAAAGTTCACACTCAAGAAGTGTGGAATAGAGTTACAAAAAGGTGAAAAATCAATCTGCTAGCATTTGGAGCAAGTTCACAAGCTTGCGTTGGGACTGCATTGCAGCTGTCCTGGGACCCATGTGGCCCAGGGGTCATGGGTTGAACATAGCAGGCGGGGCATATGCATGGCCCACATCTCTGCCTTCACTCTAATTTGAGAGCAGACATGTCATGCATGGGGTGGGGAGCTATTATTATAGCATTTTTGTAGGCATTTTGAAAATTGATTGAATTGATTGGAAACTTGGTATAGAGTTTTGACAAACAGGGACTTGGGGGGGATCATGCTTTCCAAGAGTCACAAAGTTGACCAGTGTCACAGAGCCATTTGCTATCCAGGTAGTTTAACACACATGCCTCCCCCCATATACACACCCCAGATTTGATCTGCTTCTGGTATGGAAAATTCACCACATGTATGTCTTGCATCAAATGTCTTAAACATGTGTGGTGGCTCAGGGCTGCAGAGGTAGCTCAGTGGTTAAGAGCATCTACTGCTCTTGCAGAGAACCTGGGCTCAGGTCTGGGTCCTTGATGCCGCATGTTAACTCACAACCATCTGTAACTCCAATTCCAGGAGCTGTGAACCCTTTCTAGCCTTCTCGTGAACTCCATAACAACACAAATACATGCAGCTGCTCATACCTACACATAAGAGAAAGTACATAAATACAAAGGAAGTAAGGTGTTTTGTCATTAATATTCATGCCCAATATGGAAGTAACCCTTGACAGGCAAGGGTTGGCACTATTCTGCATTGTGCACTGAGATTCAGTACACCAGGTGCTACAGTGCTGAGAGTGCCCGGACGTACTTTCTGAAGGGTAGAGCGGGTGTTGATATGTTCCACCAACACCAATGCTTTTCATTGTCTTCACCCAAATAGAGCTTTGAAAATTCCCACAAAAGCAGTTTCCCTCCCCGTCTCTACATAGATAGGCATAAACCTACGGACACAGGCCCACCCTCCTGTGTCAAGGACTCTGTTCACATCTCCAAGAGTGCCACACAGGATGCGATGAGTAATGAGATAAACTGCTACAGAGATTTATTCTACAGCCATGGTAGGTTTTAAATGCCTTGTACAGGGGATGCGCTCACCACGGAAATTATATCTCTCTGAGATGCTGGGTATGCCATGCAGCATGCATCCTGCAGTGTGGACTTTATACATGGTGTACATGTATTGAGATGTCACACTGAACCCTCCAAATATTTACAGTTACCCTGTACTACACGTCAAGCAAACATAAGCAGTACTTCTTTATCTTTTTGAAGGAAGAAAAGAGATTTCACTCTGATGGGTTTTTACACCTGAATCTTGGGGGCCCCTATGCATCTGTTGCTCTCTGGGCCCCATCCTTGAAGTCTGATAGTTTAGTCCAGACCAAGGAAGACACCTGCAATGGCAAGCCAGTCTTCTTCCGCGAGGGACTCTGTGGCAGTTGATAATCTCTTTGATGTCCGCAGGCTGGAGATGGGCGAAGACATGGCTAGTTAGTGCATAAATGTGCACACCACTGTCTGCATTTTCCAATTCTTTTCGCAGCTCTAGTTTGGACAGTTTGGTCAAAGAAGCCTTTGACTGGAGGAGTGATTCTGTGTCTGGAGTTCAGAAGGTTGACCTTCGTCTGAGAAAGTGCCTGAAGGTGAAATCGAGCCAAGTTAAAAGGGAAGACTAATTGACTGCTCTTGGTCTACCAACCTTGAGAACCAGTGCCCTTGAAATACAAAATCACTGCTACAGAATGCACAGAGGCCTCTAAGAAAATCCCTTAGATGCTGTCACCCTTTAGGGTGGCCCTGGTTTCCATGAACTGGCCTTATTTATTCATTTGCCAACAAGTAGCTGTTCATGAGTGGATGCCTGCCCTGCCCTGCCATCCTTTCAGGATATGTGTGTACCAACTTCTCCATCCAAGACTCCAGTGCCAAGTCTCTGTTTAGAAGATGCCACCCATATTACCTCCACACCATTGCATCTAAGCAAGACGATGGCAGACCTGATCTGTAAATCATTATCCAGGCCAAGGCCAACCCCTCTCCAGCCAAGGGATTCTCATGTCATTGTAGTCCCTCTGAGCCTTATTAATTGCACAATAGTAAC
>LOJH01003481.1:0-22777 GCA_001685095.1 Ellobius talpinus | reverse complement strand
GGAATTGAACTCAGGACCTTTGGAAGAACAGTCAGTGCTCTTAACCTCTGAGCCGTCTCTCCAGCGCCCCCTATTTAGTGTTTTGTATGGATAACCTATCTGTTGATGACAGTGGGGTATTGATGTCTCCCACAATTGCTGTGTGAAGGACAACATGGGATTAAAGCTGTAGTAATGTTTCTTTTACAAACTTGGTTGCTCTTGTGTTTAGGGCATAGATTTTAAGAACTGAAATGTCATCTTGGTGGAACTTTCCTCTTATGAGTATGTATCCTTATCTCTTCTGATCACTTTCAGTTTGAAGTCTATTTTGTATGATATTAAAATGCCTACACGAGCTTCCTTCTTGGGTCCATTTTTTGCTTGGAATACCTTTTCCCAACCCTTGACCTGAAGTAATATCTGTCCTTGGTGTTGAGGTGTGTTTCTTGAATGCAGCAGAAGGATAGAGCCTGTTTTCACATCCATTCTGTTAGTCTTTATATTGGGGAATTGAGACCACTGTTATTAAAAATATGAATGACCAATGATTTTGGTGGTAGTGGTAGTGGTGGTGGCAGTGTGTGTGTGCGCACATGCGTGTGCATGCATGCTTCCCTTCTTTTGATTTTGCTGGTCTGAGATTGTTTACTCCCTGTTTTTTATAAATGTGGTTAACTTTCTTAGGTTGGAGTTTTCTTTCCAGCCCCTTCTGTAGGGCTGGATTCGTGAATATCGTTTAAATTTGGCTTTATCATGGAATATATTATTTTCTCCATCTATTGTGATTGAAAGTTTTGCTGGGTTTGGTAGTTTTTGCTGGCGTCGGTTGGTCTCTTAACGTTTGTAGCACAGACCCAGCTGGCTTTTAAGTACAGATCCTCCTGGCTTTTTAGTCTTTACTGAGAAGTCAGGTGTAATTCTATTAAGTCCGCCTTCATTAGTTACTTTTCCGTTGCAACTTTTAGTATTCTTTGTTCTGTGTGTTCATGTTTTGATTATTATGTGCCAAGGGAACTTTCTCTTCTGGTCCAATCTATTTAGTATTCTGTATGCTTTTTGTACCTTTATAGGCATGTCCTTCTTTAGGTTACAAAAATTTTCTTCTATGAATTTGTTAAAAAATACTTTCTGTGCCTTTGAACTTGGAATCTTCTCCTTCTTCTATTCCTAATATTCTTAGGTTTGGTCTTTTCATGGTGTCCCAGATTTATTGGATGTTTTGTGTCAGGAATATCTTAGATTTAACATTTTCTTTGACCAGTGTATCTATTCCTTCTATCATGTCTTCAGTGCTTGAGATTCTCTCTTCCATCTCTTATATTCTGTTGGTGAAGTTTGCCTCTATAGTTCCTTTTGGAATTCATGAATTTCTCATTTCCAGAATTCTCTCAGTTTGGGTTTTATTTGTTGATTCTACTTTCATTTTTAGGTCTCACACAATTTTACTCATTTCCTTACACTGTGTTTTCCTGGAATTCTGTAGGGATTCATTCACCTCCTCTTCAAAGACCTCTGTCATCTTCATGCAGGCTGTTTTAAGGTGTTTTTCTTGGGCTTTAGCTTTGTTGGAATTTTCAGGGCCTGCTGTGGTAGGGTTGCTGAACTCTAATTGAGATATATTGTCCTAGCTGTTACTGTGTTTTTATGCTGGTGTCTAGGCATCTGGCATTGGGGTGATTATGGGTCTACGTGCTGATATTTGGCTTTGGCTTTGTTAGGTGTTGTTTTGTTCTGTGTTTTATGTTTTCTCTCTGGATTTCAGGAGAATGTGATGGCTATGTGTTGCCTGGTAGGAAATTTTCTGTGGACCTGTTAGGAGTAGCCACTGGGGGTTCCAGGTAAAATGTGGTTCTGAGTATTGGAACCTGACACTTAGGAATGGGGATAGGCTAGGGGTTTAAGGGCTTCACAGGAGGGAGGTGAGCAGAGTATTCTACTAGGATTTCCTTATATAGTCTCCTTGGAATAGGGGTAGAGAATGAAGAGAGGTCACCCAGAAGGTGCACAATACAGCTGGGGATGAGACTGTGAGACTGGATCTGGAGGAGCGGAAGAGAGTGGAAGATCTACAGCCAGCCTACATGCTTCCCTGGTAGGAGTGGTCTGTGGGTTAGTAGAGGGTACCTGCTAGAGTTAGGGGCCAGGCCAGGCTAAAGCAATGAATGGGGGAGGGAGTTTAAGAGAGGAAGGTCTGCGGGATCTATAGACGTGGACAGTGGAGAGAGGAAGCCTGCAGCAGGTGTTCTGCTGCAGAGCTGGGGAGGAGACTGGGGTTGGATTTGGAGGAGAGGAGGGAGTGGTGAAGGCCCTCAGTTAGATTACCTGTTTTCCTGGCCAGCTCAGCTGGAGTGTTCCCAGGGAATGCCTACTGGAGTGGGAGGCTGGGATAATGGGATGAGTTGGGGGAAGGAAGGTGGAGGAGAAGGTCTCTGTGATCATTTGGGGACAGGGTCAGAGAGGAAAGGGAGATCACAAAAGCAGGCAGATGAACTGGGGATGAGATGGGAATTGAATCTGGAGGAGCAGAAGGAGAAGTAAAGATCTTCAGTCAGCCTACTGCTTCTCAGGCAAGAGTTCATGATAGGGAAACTTAAAGCCAATCTCCTCTCCTCTCCACTCTTACCTGCTAATTATGTCTTTATTAATTGAATGTCTTTGGGTGTTCTCATTTATAAGGCTAAGATAGCAATGCTGTTTTCAATTAAGAAAGGTCTATTGCATAGATTGTGTGTTCTATAGCCAACGAATTAGAATGATACTTTAAATATATTTTTAAAAGAACAGTAAATATTTTTTTAAATAGCAGTGCTGGGACAAGGATATTACAATGTAAGCTGGACTTTTTAGGTATATTTTTTCAAAGTAAGAGGCTTATCATCCTTTATACAAGTATTTGTACACACACCCCTGTCTCTTACGATTCTGAAATTCAGGAAACATGAATTCTGTGAATAAAGAGTGAGGTACACAATAAGAACAAACCTAGGAGAACATTTGCAGTGTCCCAGAACCTCCCTCTTCCTCTCTAGAAATAAGCTCTGTGTTTATTTAGTGTTCCTGACCACCACTGAACTAGAGAAATGGATGCTGGGACATATGCAACACATGGAAGAGTGAGAAACCAAGATTAGGAAAATAAAATAAAGGAAACAACATACTGCTACAACCCAAGAATTTTAAGAGAATTTGTTTATTTAAAACAAGTTAAAATGTCAAAAGCACAGATATCTAACTTTTGAGTGGAACCAGGTAAGTATAAAGAAAAGAAGACACTGTTGTTCCACACTTGAGTGAAGTCCCTCAGTCTCGGTCCCCTGGCCAGGCTGCCCCTCCCATGTGATGCAGTTCTAACATGATAATCAGAATGCATTTGCCTGTCTCACCAGCACACATATATTTAAGAATCTTTCACATGTATTCTTATGTGATTTTAGGTATATATTCTAACTAGAATTAATTTACCAATATTTGTATTCAGAGAAAGATATCTCTTAGACATTCTGGATTCTCTAAAATGTATTTAACTCAGGACTCCCCCCCATTTTGAAAGGCATGTATATTTCAAGGGAAATTTAATCCATATGTTCCTGATTCACTCACACTTAACTCATCAAAACGTTGTTTAGTAAAAGCTATTTGATGTTGGGAAAGCCTTACGAGACTTCCCAAGTCTATTTTTTCTTTCTCTTTGAATTAGGAAGTTGCTTTGACAGTCATAAATAGCATACCCAAAGGGTTCACACTCCACTTCAAACAGTTCACCATCACCTAGAGATAACATTCACGTGCCCATTTCTTACAAAAACTAAAATAGTTAACATTATAACTGATTTTATTATTCGGTACAGAGTTGTAAAATAAAAGCTCCATCTTGAATACCTGGTGTTCTTTGATTCTTGTTATTCTCAAAAAGTCCACAAGTCAGTGTAGACCTCCAGACATTATATTGTGTAGGTACAGTCCTGTGTTTACAAAAGTGTATGTCCTCTTCAACCATGAATTCTGTAGTCTATAAGACATATTTAAACTATTCTTAATAGCAATAACAGTCCTGCTAACCTGACTCTAAATTTCAAACTACAATAACAGAACACAATTTAACTGTGTCAGTTATACATTAGTCATGCTTCAAATCATATATAAAATCTCACATACCTTTTATTTTAAGAATAAGCCACACTTTGATCAAGTGTCTTATAAACCCCCAATAGTAAGACCTTTTTTTCCTAATACATTTTTTTGGTTGAAACAGGTTTTTTTTCACTTCTTTCTCCGTATACATAATTTCTAAGAATGTACCATCAAACCACTAATCTGAAAAACAGAACAATAATCATCTAATTAATTGGTAGACTATGGCTCTCTGTATATGGGGCACCAAGCTTCCACACGTTACAGGTTGTAGAGAGAATATGAATGAAGATATTAATTGCCTAATAGAAATACTTGAATTTTGTTTTTTGATACACTTGGTGGAGAATGTGAGATAAAGAGCTGCGTTCCAATGAACAGACTGGTCACACTAGCATCTTGGAGCAGAGGAGAATTGATCTGCAAGGCAGAAGTGCCCTGGTCTTCTCTTTGAGAAACATTAGCAATGCTGCACTTTCCCCTGTTCACTCACAACAGAGCTGCACAAGGATGAGCAGCTTTCTGCAAGTTTTGAGCCATATTTATTCCTGTAACTTAATGCTGCATACAGAAGCTGGAGCCTATAGAAAGCCCGTGCTTTCATTTTATATTACTAGCTTATCAACTATCTAAAAACAGTCAAAGTGCTTCTCCAGTTCAGCTTATATGTGAGTCAGGAATTCAAAGAGAAACTGATTAGCAAACAGATAAATTCTGAATCTAAATTTGAATTTTCCCTTTTCTGAATAGAAATGAAGGAGTGAATGGGGACAGAAGGGAGGTGGCAGGGGACTGGGAGGAGAGGAGGGAGGGGAGACTGAAGTCAGAATATAAAATAAAATAAAATAAACACTAAAATTAAAATAAAATTGGATTTGAGGTCTCCACTTACTAACCAATGTTTTCTGAGAAAAAAATTGATGTAGCTAATGTAAATGTGGGTGGGAGACAGAATTAACACTAAGAGGAGATGATATCAGAGGCTGAGAAGTGACAGTGTGTGGCTTAGAATGCATACTGAATTTTAGAAGTTATATTGCAGCAGTGGGAGCACTGACACACCAACTCAGCCTAAGAGACTTGGAGCCAAAATGTTAATCTACTGTTCTTTGTTTCCAGTAACATTTATTCATTTCCTCATAGCACTGTGTTTTCTTGAACTTTTCAGTTAGTTAACAAAGCAATTAAGTGGAATATTGCCATCTATATTGTAAAGTAGACTTAAAAAAAGAAAGAAAGAGCAGGGCCAGCAAGATAGCTCAGTGGATTAAGACACTTGCCACCAATCCTGGCAGCCTGAGTTCAGTCTCCAAAACCTGCATCATGAAAAACAAGAACCAATTTTTTTTAGATTTAATTTATTATGTATAGTGTTCTGCCTGCATGTGTCCTTGCAGACCAGAAGAGGGCACCAGATCCTCATTGCAGGTGGTTGTGAGCCACCATATGGTTGCTGGGAATTGAACTAAAGACCTCTTAACCACTGAGCTGTATGGCTCCAACCCCAAGAACCAATTCTTGACAAGCTGTTCTCTGTCCTCCACATCTGTACCATAGCAACACACACACACACACACACACACACAATTCTGTTATTACTTTAAAAAGAGAGAATAGCTTACAATAGAAGATAACAGGGCTACACTGTAGTAAAGGCAAGAACTGGGAGGACATGTGATCTTTAACCAACATTTTTGAATCCTGACTCCAATTTCATTCTAGTTGGATGTGGTTCTGCAACCGAATCAAATAGAAATATTGATTATTCTTAGATGTGTAAGCCATGATGAAACATGGAATAAAAAGATACATGGTAGAATCTCTGCTCTCGAGGACCTGTCTGTTTGGCTAGGTCTGTTGGATTTACAAGCGTTTCAAAAGGATATTAATGATCTAAAGTTAGAAAGCAGGGTTAGGCTTGGAGTTCACAATTTAGACCACCAAGGTCACTAGGAAAATGGATAATATAGAGAGTAGAGAGTCTCAGACCAGCTGCAGAGCTCCAAGGAACAGCAGGCTTCCAGCCAGTGAAGAGAGCTGTCAGCAACGCTGCAGAGGCCAAGCCAGAAGCCAGCAGGACAGTCCTATGCCATGGACGTCAAGGTCCTGTCCTTCAGCAATTTCAACCTGATGTTCCTTGGAACACAGGTATTTTTTAAAGCCACTAGCACAAGCAATCCCCTCAGAAAGTGTGTCTGAAAGATTCTAGTAATAACAAAAGGTTACAATTTTGTTTCCTAACTCTGAGAACTTGTGCTTATTAACCATAGTGTATTTCCCAAACACCCTGGCAACAGGCCAGGTGGGAGTGTAGCCAAAGAACTGAACAGGAGAGAAAAACAGGAGAGGGCACAGATAAGACAGCAGCTGAGGTGGCAGGGGAGGGTGACATCAAGCACAGAAAGCAGAGAGAGCAGCTGACTTGCAAAGAGAAAGGAAGATGATTTCCGAGAAAATGAGCAAAAGGAGATGAGGCTAAGTTGTGCACAAAAAAGCCTTCAGCTCGAGGAAGACATCAAGGCAAATGCAATGTTTAATTTTTCTCCAAAATATGAATATTATAAACCAGGGTGGAAGCTTATAAAGCAGCAGTTCTCAACATGTGGGTCAAGACCTTTTGGGGGGCCACATACCAGATATGGTACATATCATAGTTATATCACAGTTAATAGCAGTAGCAAAATTATAAAGTAGCAATGAAATAACTTTATGGTTGGGGGTCACCACAACATAAGGAACTGTACTAAAGGGTCAGAGTGTGAGGAAGGTCAAGAACCACTGTTGCAGAGGATGACCTCTCTTAAGAAGAGGCCTTGTATTTACCAGTCTTCTCAAAGGGGTGTGTGCACCCTCCCCACTGCTGTACACCACAATATCTGACCTCTACTGCCATAATCGAAGCAGATCTGACACCCAAAGCTATGTATGCTTTCTCAGTGTCATCTCCCACAGCTCTCCCTTCCTCATCTTGCTCTTCAGTCAAACAGATTTTAGGATCATGCCATTTGCAGCTCTGTGTGTTCATCCCTAATATTCTCCCCTATGTTATCTAGCTGTCATACCCATACATCACCCCTCATGGAGTTGCCATTCCTGCAAATTCCATACCAACTACCATCACCTCAATGAAAATTGTTACACTTCAAGGAATGTCCATAGGGTTCTTCTCTACCTCTTCTTTGATAGGAGGTAGTACACATAAGGATATATAACCTAATTTTACATCATATATAAATCCTACCTGTGATGTGGACTAAACTACCTTCATTCTCATTTGTAGAATGAGGACAATATCAGTAGCTGACACTTAGCACTATTGAAAGGAATAAATAAGATTAATTTATGTGCTGTGCTTTATACAATACTCAGTTGAGCCCTTCTCTCTCTCTGACATAATTATTCATACACATTTCTTTATTATTTTACCCCATATTTTTACCCCATAAAGGTCCTTCATTATAAAATCCGTGCCTTATACATTACTCTATTCCCTTTAGTTCCCAAAAGAATACAACAGTCATTATTTTTGGTTGATTGCTTGAATGAATGGATGCTGAGTTAAATGCCTCTTCATCTAATTTCCAAAGAAGAATCAAATTGTATGCTAAGAAAATGTGGCTGGTATAAAATTATGCCATTTTGATGAATAATATATATGGGTGTAACTAGAATAATCAAGTATAATTCCCATTGGATTTTAGTATTTTTTTTAATTTTTATTTTTCCCAGGACCCACTCTCTCTTATGCTTTTAAATAACAATTTGGAATAAATCATAAAAAATATTATCTGGTATTTTAAGAGACTTCTACTGTTACATACAAATGAAATGGTGATATGTATCATTTTTGTATTCTATAAATGCAGAGTGCACTCTGTGAGTGAGTTCTGCGTTCAGTGAAGAAGATATGCCCATCTTCAGGTTGCTTATGTGAACTGGAGGAATAGATCAGCAGCATGTTCAATATTTTATAAGAGCTGCAATGAAAATGTGCCAGGAGCCCTGGGAAAATGAACTCTGGCTAGAATGAGCCCAACCTAGAGTTTAGGGTTCTAAGCCTCCTGTCCATACAGATCTAACTCACATCCTCTGGTTTATTCACACATCTAGTCTAAAAGGAATTTACTCTTCCCAGATACAAAATGACATCCTGATGCCATAAAAGAGTTCTAATTCCAGAAGACGAAAGATGTCTCCCATATGTCGAACTAAATATAATATAACTTGAAACAAATTTCGTCCCCTCACCTGGGAGGGTGGATTATCATAAGAGCCCCAAAGTGACCACTGCTTTTCAATAAGGTTTTTGCTCAGGACATCTCAGTGTTCTTGTATCTGGATTATGTGCTTTTTAAAGTTTTTCTTTTCAAAATCCATGATAGTCCTTGCAGAAAATATATATTTTATATTGTTAATATATAATACATAATTTTATACATATATGTGGACAAAGAATTACTTGTTTGCCAAATGAATTGGGGAATATAAGTGAAAGGATAAAGTTAGGATCAACCAGATTGTCTCTTGGTACCTGATTCCTCGTTGCAGGCACATTAAATAAGATGTAGCTTTCGATAACAGTAGTAAGCAGGTTCTCTGCCATGCTGAACAAACATTATGCTAAAGTGCAATGTTGAGTTGCATGTTCTGAAAGAGGTCTCTCATTTTTCTCACAACTGTTTCAGTCTATGATAAGTTGACTCTTTTCAGAGATAGCTGTTCTCAGAACTCTGGAGATTAATATGCGTTCCAAGCATCAAATAGTCATCTCAGGAGAGCAGGGAAATGTGGGAATGATCTATTATTGTTAAATTCAATGTTTAAGACAGAGGGAACTCAAGAAGGCACCAGGAAGCATCAAAGGCCACTTTCTGGATACAAGCTTGTGTACTCACAGTGAGACGGGGAGCACTGTGTAATGAGGGTTCTGGGGGAAATATTGCTAAAACTGAAGTGCATGACCCCATATGCTTCTGAAATTTGTCTTGAAATTAAAGCACTTTAATCTTTTTTTTCTTAGTTTTCCTCCTACTTTTCCTAGCAACATATTTAAAGATTCCATAAAGCAGTGATTGTGGTCAGTTTTGGCCGTATTCTGCTATCCATGCTTTCATTGCCTCTGAAATTTTGTCACATTATTATAAAATCAACTGTAAATATTTACTGCCTGTTCATATTTTAGTCTTTTTTTAATCAGTCTAAATACAACAGCTATCAGATTAGCTAAATGTAAGAAATATTAGCTGGGCAATGGTGTCATACTTTTAATACCAGCACTCACGAGGCAGAAGCAGGCATATGTCTGAGTTTGAGGCCAGCCTGATCAACAAGAACGAGTTCCAGGATAGCTAGGGCTACACAGAGAAACCCTGTCCCAATAATAGTAGTAGTAGTAGTAGTAGTAGTAATAATAATAATAATAGTAATAATAATAAATGATGATGATAAGGAAGGAGAGAGAGAAATTCAGCTGATTCCAACATACACTGCAACTGTACATGCCCTAAATAAGGTAAATGCCATTATATGTCTTATCTGCTAAGTCTAACAATGCCTTTAATTGAACATCAACTTGTTTGCCTCTATATTCTTTGTGCTGTTAGAACTGGTAAGTGAAGTTTAGTGCTCTCTGCAAATGCAGTTGCCATACTTGCCTTTGATAGCTAGGACTCTGTTGACCCTCCTAAAACGTAATTAAATCCTGCATCAGAGCAAAGAAAAGCAGTTCTGACCTGTGGGAACTGACCTTGGTGTTTCCGGGAACTGGTCTGGAGGTCACAGCTAAGCCACGGTGCTCTTGAGCTGAACATAAACATCACACAACACCATCATCTATGATGTCACAATAGACAACTTAATAATTTGATCTAAGCTCAGACAATAGCAAGGTCAAGAAACACTAAACACCCCCTCTCCTGGCTGAAGTGGGTAAATGCTGCTTCCTTACAGCCTTAGCTTGGTATTGAAGGAGTGTTAGTACAGTAACCAGTCCCTGCTAGCCTATTCCATCAGATCTCCTGCACAACGGTCTTCCTTCTTGAGTCATGAAATTCTACAAATCCCTTTACCAAGGTCCTGATCCTACAATTAGTCCTTTGCCACTCGGGGCCCCCCAAATCGCCACTCCCCTTCCCTTACAGGGTTCTGTCGCAGGTGCACACCATTGTGACATCTAGGGCCCAGTTTCTATGAATAGTGTGACCTTGACCGCAATGAAGATGGGAAAGAGACTTCTGTAAACTGTAAGCTTGTGTTGAGATGCTAATGTGGTTTTATTGATTTCTAGGCTTGGAGTTTTGATTTTTCAGCAGCACAATCCAAACTCACAAATATTTAGCATTCTTTTAAAAATATATTCAATGGCCTTCTTTTCAGATATATTCAGTGGCTATGTGTGGTGGCACAAGCCTTTAGTCCCAGCACTTGGGAGGCAGGAGCAGGTGATCTATGAAACAAGTTCCAGAACAACCAGGGCTGTTACACAAATAAGCCCTGTCTGGAAATAAAATATATTCCATGAGCATATATACTTATGACACGTCAGTATACAGTGAGGTTTACTATGTCTTTGGAAGAAGCATGGCCTCAGAGAAACCTCTTCTAGGCTCCTTTCTGATGCCTGGTGGCTCTGGTTCGAGAATAATAGCAAGTGGCACCCCTAGCCTGCCTCTAAAAGCAGTCATGGACCCATGGCCAATGTAAAAATAACATTTGCTTTTTTGTTTGTTTGTTTTTAATTATCATTATTTATGGTAGAGTTTTAAATTAATGGTAGAGTTTTAAGTTATCATATGTGCCAATACAATAGGAATAGACCTTTTACATTTTGTAACATTACTGTTCTGTGTGTGCTGAGGACATCATTGTAATTTATTTCATTATTAGGGTAGCTATTGGAATGGTTGTGTTTACAGTCAGTTTCCAATTCACAATACCAAGCAAAGTTCTGGAGGTTAAACCCATAGTGCTGAGATGGAGGAGGGGCGCTAGAAATGAGGTCGGTAGATGAGTATCTCCTAGCACCAGGGTAAGGTAAACTGCCCTTCAAAACACTCTGGAAAAAGATCCCAGGTTTCTAAATCACTTGGTACCATATGGAAAACATGCTGGCTTGTGATTGTGCTTTATGTAAACATTTTAATATAGGATCCCTAAAATCCAGAGGCTCCCCAAGGGGATTAAAGCTAATCCCCTTTCTCTATTGCTGCAGTGGATTAACTGTGCGCTCTCTGGCTGCTCTGCTCCCCGGAGGCTACAACAAAAAGGCCCTGCACTCCTCCTACATGGGAGTTGTAATTGGAGATTTGCAGGGGTTGGGTGGACATGCATCTAAGGTTGAATGTTCCGTGATGTGTCTTTCTTAAAGAAATCCTTTTATAAACTCCCAGAAAATCTCAACCCAATAGAAAAATTAGAGAAGAATCAAAAGGAAGCGCAGTTCCGTTTTAGAAATATGTTCCCAGCTAAAAAGCTCCCGAGCTGTTTTCGTAAAATTCGTGCTGTATTTCAGTATACCAGAGAGTATAGTAGTTTGATTAACTCCACTCATGATCTTTTTTATTTTTTTCCAGTTTTAAACATTTATTGTTTGGATATGTTAAATTACTTTTTAGGAGAAGGAAGCAGCTCGCCATCTTTAATGTTTTTGGGCCATTGTTTTTTTTCCAAATGTCAGACTTCTAAAAACCTAAAGCGTGCTCGTCAGTGTTTAGAATGAACTTTCCTAGGTGGATGTTGTTTGTTTGTCTTTTTGCCAAGCCCAAGTTGTTTAAGATACTGTTTCAAATGTGAATACAACAAAACATTTTGGAGAGGGAACGAGGAAACCCGCGCCGGGTGCCGCGCTGCGGAGGCGCAAGGGTTAAGGGAGCGGTTCGAACCCGCGGGCGGGCGCAGGGGATCCGAGGAGGGCCCCGGGGGCTGGAGGCGCCGGCTATCGCGGACCCTCCAATAAACACAAAGGAGGGCCTGGGGAATAGAAACCCAAATCCACTTGTAATCGTACAAGAGATTCGGGCATAATTACTTGAGCAACCTAGATTAAGATTGATGAGCCTTTAAAGTGGCGCTCCAGACCGACCGCCTCGCCCCTTGGAAAAGAAANAAAAAAAAACGCCCGCAAGTAGCTGAGGACCCAACTCCTCTGGCGGCACCCGGGCCGCCTTGCTACTCTGCAAGGCAGTAACACCGCTGAAGGCGACCCCACTTAGTCTGCTGCGGGCCAGACTCAGTAAGCCGCACCAAAACCGGCCTAGGCCTCCGGGTCTCCTCTCAGAAATAGCCGGGCTCGGGACCGCTGGCTCCTCGAGCCTTCCCGGGTCAGGCCCCGGCCTGCCGGTGAACGCGCTAGACTCCCCGGCTGCCTGTCTCCTGCTGTGTGCAGCTAAGGGCGGGCATTAATGACTGGGTTCTGTTGCTTGCTCCCTAGAACCTTAAAGAAATCAACAAAGCCCACGTTATTTCTGAATTCTTTGTCTTATGTTTAGACCAATAGCGAGAAGAGAAAGGGGTTTCAAGTAATTTCCCCTCGAATCATTGTTCTAATTGAAGAAATTAGGAGTGAGCACTCCATCGGGTGCGCAAACTTAACAAAAATCTATTGAATCCTAATTTCTCTGGTTCCAAAAGCTGAGAAATTCCACTTTCCAAACACTCTTCCGAGAACGGTTTTGTTTCAGCGTTTTTCTCACATTTTCATCTTTGGTGTGCTCTGCTGAGAAAATGACGGCCAAGGTTTTCGTTATTTCCTTCATAAGAACCCAGTAGCTTTGTACTCCCAGTAGTGAATGTACCATCGTAGCACGCCAAAATTAAAACAATCCTTCCGTAAAATACTAGCCCTTGGGATTTGTATATTTAGCTGCTTTCCAAACCTTTCGCCTCTATCACCTCTCCTTGGGGTAGAGGTGCTGCCAAAAGGATTGACTTATGAGATGGTTGGTCTTTGGGGGTATTACTCACTGCCTAGGGTCTCTTGGAGAGCGAGTCATGTTCCTTGGAGAAGCAGGGCACAGGAAGCATCCTTTCTGATCAGCATTTGTAAGTCGGATAAAGGCAGTGCCTCACCAACCATGTAGATTTCTAGGCAGAGGCTGCGAATTTGTATGTTATGGGTTTCTTATTCAACACCCTGAACTCTTGAGTTTTTATAGAATTGTCTAGTTTTAAGGTACCATATAGATGCTAAACATACCTTACCTAACATAAAAAGACCTTGCATAAAATTGTTACAGTTTTTCCTAGTGCATCTTTAAAAAATAAAACCTCACCATACTCTCTGGAAGGGAATTTAGGAGCACCAGAGAGGCCCAAACTGACTCACTGCCCCTGTCTTGCAGGCCCTGTGGTTCTCAGCACCCCTGCCCAGCTCATTGCTCCTGTGGTGGTGGCCAAAGGAACTCTCTCCATTACCACAACAGAAATCTACTTTGAGGTAGATGAAGATGATGCTGCCTTCAAGAAGATCGACACAAAAGTGAGTTAGACTGACAGAGTTGATGGCTTTGATGGCAGGATGTGGTTTTCAGTTTTGCTTGGTTTTAAATGACTGAAGAGGTACACATATTCTCATCTTTCTTATAGAAAATAAAATGAATGAAATAACACATGGTTTCTTTCAGAATTAAAGATTGTATTAATGAGCTGAAATCCTAAACTTATATAACAGAGCATGTGCATTTGAGCAGTCTTCCTATGTGCCTTTGTGTGCACTTGGGCAGATTTGGTGTTTAAGCCAGGTTCTCCCAGATCACTGGGGCACAGTGGCTCAGTTCCTGGGAAGACTAGAATAGGTCTTGTGAAATTTTGTGTTAACATCACATTTAATTTCCAAAAGTATATACTGCAATATGAATTATTATTTATTGAAAGGTTATAAGGAAACTGGGGCAGGAGCCATTTACATATAATTTCATTTCTATTATTACATCCATTTTTCATCTCCTGAATTAAATGGATTTTACATATGGATTTAAAAGGTGGAGAAGCAGATTCTTTCTAAGCTTTGATTTATATGTACATACAGCACACACCAGTACTCACATACCATTCCAGAAGGTGCACATTTGGAGCGTTGGCATGGCATACATATAGGCTAAATCTTACCTTGTGGATTTTAGCCTCCCTGGCCACCAGAGAAACCCTAAAGACAAACACCCTTCTGAAGTACATTTCACTAGTTTCTTATTTATTTCACTGTAAGTCTTGCAAATTTCTTCTTAGGGTAAGAGGTTGAGATAATGGGTTATTCTAATGGATATTCTACTGTCTTTTTGAAAAGATCTTCCTATAAGTCACTTCAAAAACTTTTCTAAAATAGCCTTGAGCCTTATTATTTATATTTAAGTTATACACAGAATTGGCACATTATAGAATCTTACTTGTAAATGAACAAAGGAAATTCTGAAGTTTACTGACACCTGAGTTAACTAATGCAGAACCTTAGGTGCAGGCCTCTCAGCACTTGTTGATCAGTGAGATGCTACCAAAGAATCCTAAAGCCATGGGTGTGTGATGCATGAGTGTGCTGTGTTTAAACAAGAACTTGTCTTTATGTTTTGTCATTACTTTTCCCTGTGTAGTAAAAATGAATTGTGGTTTTCTGATTAATTTATTCTAATAACCCCTGTTGTGTTAAAATAGGGTGATAAAGTATACTAGCTAAAAGATACGTTCATTTTATTGTTTGGATTTCATATACAAACTTCAGAGTTTTTATGACTTTAAGTTAATTTTCTTAGAATTTGCTGCTTTTAAACTCAGTAATATTGCCATGATAGATTTTCCCCCCTTACATTGTCAAAAAGCTACAGAAATACTAACCAGAAGCAGGGTCTCAAAAGTAGATTATAAATGTGTCAGTTGTAGAAAAGAACCAGCTAGTAAATTAGAAACTGAGGAAATGGATATTTTCTATAGCTATTCAAAAACAGATCCCCTTTAGTGTGTATTATGTATTTTTAGTGATTTATCTTTAAAAGACTTGAGTTGATTTTCAAAAGGAACCATTAGTTCTCCTGACAGAAAACAATTTAAAATGAGACACAACAATTGGTATTTTACTTCATTTATTTTCTTCTAATTAAATAAAATCAGCAACAGAAATTAAAATCTAAATCACAAAAGTAATTATCCAGTGTATTTCAAGTGCATTTTCAAATATATATAATTCAGATATTCAGGCGTTATTATATAAGCTGAATTCAAATTCCTTTGAATATATTTAAATAACATTTCAAGTATACTTATGGAATGTTAGAACAAGCAATATATTTGAAACAAAATGTAAACTTTTTTTTTAAGTTCAGACACTTCACAGACAGGTAAAGTACCAGAAGGAAATCTACCTTTAAATGCATCTTTGTTCGTGGAAAGTGTCTGGAAGTTTCCAAATGGCAATTTCAGTTTTGTTCACCAAATCACAAAACACCAACATCCATCCACACTTTCAAAGACAACATGAGATCACAATATTTGTTACAAATCAAAATATACATTACACGCTCCTTTTGCTCCTTCTGATGGCACATCCAGGTCCTGTTTACTGGAAGGCAGATGCGATGCGCCTAAGTCTCAAGATTGCTATAATCCTTTGATAGAGTTGGTCAAGGTCTTGCGTTGTTGCTCGGNGGTCTTTTCGGGGAGGTTTTGTGTACTTTTCAGGGGAGATGGGAGTTGCCTGCATAAAGATGCTTGTGGGTATAGGTTCTCCCCAGTGTTTCCCTACTCCATTCCCTCTTTTTAGGGGTGTGTGAGATGATGCATAAATGTTGTGCTGTTACTCCTTTTAAAGGAAGAGAATGTTTGCACTGTTTCAGGAAATACTAAATAGGAATCAACCAGGAAGTTTTCATTTCGTCAGGACATTGAGCAGAGTGATCTTGTCGGCCCTGGATTAGATCATCTTCTAGAGTTTTTCCAAACTTTTTGGGTTGGTCAGGATCTCTCTTGCCAATCGCCACGTTTGTTTAGCAGCGTTTTCCAGAGCCGAGTGCGGTTTGCCTTGAAACAGATCTAAGTTGGGTAAGAAGTAGTGGGGACACCGGCGGCACTGCAGGCATGAGATGAGCTGCAGCAGAATTCCATTCAGCCGGTCGCCCAGGCAAGATTCGTCCCAGTCCGACTCCCGGGGATGCTTCTCGCACTCGTAGGACACCAGAGTCTTCATGTGGTAGTTGTTGAGAGGCTGGCCTGGCAGCTCCAGGTGGCGGTCGCGTAGGGTTTTCAGAATCGAGAGACATTTCTTCCTGCAGCCCCCCATTTGCAGTCTGTTCTCAGCCTCTGCAAACTGCAGCACCCAAGCGTCGCTCTCCGCCGAGCTCTGCTTGCCGGCCAGGGAGTGGCACTCCTTGGACAACAGATTGAACCCTTCGGCTTTGACCTCTGCCACCCGGTTGGGTCCTGGCCAGGGGATGTGGGGAAGCGGCCAGTGGGCAGCACTCCGCGGCCAGATCCCGGTGCATTTAAAGGCCGGGGTGATCTGCACCACGTACCTATCGCGAATTCGCAGTTTCACTTCGCTCGTGTCAGCCACCATCTTTACTACATCCCTGTAGCTACACTTGTCCACCGCCTGAGCCACCAGCGTCTGAAACCTGGAGCGGATTTTGCGTGCGGAGAGGTAGCCAGAGGCGGTGATGAATTCCACCCAGAGGGACATGCTCCTCTTCCGCCCGTCGCTCAGCTTCAGCACCGCGCAGCCAGGCAGTGAGCCGTCGTCCACGAAGTTAAACACCCCCATCTGGTTCAGATAGAGTACCACCTCGAACTCGGTGGGAGAGATGACCTCCAGGCCCTCATAGCGGTTGTCCATCTCGTTGAGGGAACTGATGAAGCGCGGTTCCTGCACCTCCACCTCCTTCAGGACGTCGGAGACCACTTTGCAGACTTCCCGGATGGTTTTGGCGATGGCAGCTTTCCTGGCCTGGCATTTCTCGTTGTAGTACTTATTCAGGTGGTAGACCAGCTTGGCCTGGGCCGCGATCATGTTGGGACAGAGATCCGGATTGTACACCGGAGTCTCACAATAAGCTGTGGGATCCAATGCGGCTGCTAGCGCTGGAGCCAACTTCGGTGGTGAAAGGGGGCCACGCGCAAAAGGCACCTAGCCTCTCGGACTGGCTGCAGTGGGGGCCCGCCCTGCCCAGCCGGCCTTTTATCCGCGAGCCTAGCCGGTCTTAAAGTGAAAGGCTGCACTCTCCCCCTCTCTCCTCCGCTAAAGAATCCTCTGAGAGAGAGACTCGTGGAGAGAACACCTTCTCAGTAATAAAAACAAAAGTTGCGCTGAATCCCCGCAAAAATCTTCCAGTAGTCAAAATAGTCACCCCTTTACGTATTTATTTACGTTTTCCCTTAATCATGGTGTGTGCAGGACTGTTAATCAGACGGAGGAAAAGTGTGCCGAGTGTGTGTCGGGGTGAGTGTGTGTCTGTCAGAAGAAGCTGCTGTTGGTTTGTGTAAAAGCCCAGATGCACTCGTGTGGAAATTATAAAGGCAGGGCCAGGCAGGCGGGCGGCCAATCGCCACTGGGCTCGTCACGACAGCCTCCCCCAGCTTCAGCCCGGCTAATTAATCCCCCCTCGTGGATAGAGGCACAGAAACCAAAGGTAGGAAGCTGCTGCCGGCAGAAAACCACCCAGGCCACCTAGACAGGTTGGAAAGCAAGAGGAAATCTGGCTTTGGTATAACTTGAAGCATATTGACAGTTGGAAAAGACTTGCGAAGAGAAGTGTCTCTCAGTGCTGTAAAGCCTGCTTCTCTGTTCACCTCTGGTGAGCTACCAGATGTACCAATGGTCATTCACCAATTAGTGAAGTCAAAGGAGCCTTTTAGAACAAAGTCACTAACTTAAATTTAGAGTAAGGTAATTAGTGCGTGTTAATCCTTGGGTTCTTTTTAATGCAAGCTAGAAGTTTGCTTCTTAACTGACTGCTAGCTTCTGATCTCAGAGTTCTCCAGCTTTTCTCCGTGTTGGGTGTTCCCAGTCTGAACACTTTTCAAAACCTTAGGCAAAACCTGTTCTCTTTTTACCTAGGTTTTCCCTGTCTTCATTCACTGAGAGGAATTGCTGCTGAGTACTGTAGATAATATGTACCCAGTTAAAGAGGGCTGATTAAAACAAGCCCACCTACATGTCTGCAGTTCCCCTTGTCCTTAGCTAGGCTGGCCGGTGCTAACATAACGAACCACGGTGAAGGCTGTATGGTGCTCTTTCGGGAATACTTTCCACAAGATCTTTGGGATTTAGATGAGCTCTGTTGGACAGAATCTAGATGATTCACTGAAGTGGGCTTAACTTGAGAACTTGAAGGTGTGGCCCTTCGACCTTGTTAGCTCACGCAGATAACAGATATAAAGACAGATCTCCCGTCTCAGGTATCCTTAGTAGCTTTCTAATCTTATGATTGTGAGAAGATGGCCAATGGCTTCAAAAATTAATTTGTAACCTTTCAGGTTTGAGTTTGTTTCTTTAGGTTTCATACTGAATTTTTTCTTTTTTTCTTTTCTTTCTTTCTTTCTTTCTTTCTTTGGAACGCTAAAGAGGTTTTTTAGGGAGCTCCTCCTAGCCAATGCCATCACCAGATGAGTCCTCAGTGCACACGAGCTAAAGAAAGAGTGATTAGGGCTTGCGTAGTAGATTTCAGTTGCCTGCTTTTAGTGCAGAGGTCTGTTTGTTTCGCATTAAAAGATTTCCAGGATAAGGATAGAGTAACACCTGTGTAAGCGCTTTTAATGGACTCCTGTTGAAGACTCCCAACTTTTAAACGTCACAGGGCCACCTCTAATTTTGTTTCTTGTTACCCAAGAATGATAGATTCCGATTTAGATTAAAATAGTGTGTAATATTTGGGGCTTACGATGGCCATCTATTCCATTCCCCCAAGACCTTCTTTTCCCTTGGGAGAGTGGAAAGCTCCCTCCCCAGTTTGCAGGCGTTGCGGATGAACGCACTGCTACCTTTTGGCAGCTGAAGGAGGCAACGCGGAGCACCAAACCAACAAGAAAGAACTGTGCGGCAAGGAGTGGGAATGCGCGGGTCCTCAGGGTGGGTTCGCCAGGCAACCTCACCCCACGGAGCCCTTGCTCATTCCCCAGCTCTCTTCCTTGGTTCATCTGCTCTCAAGCTAATTGTAAAGCTTTCTGGGTGTCCCTACTCTCCAATACTGCTGTAAACCACGCTCGGTGCCCTTGTATCAACACTCTGCTCTCGCCCTAGAGCGGCCCCGGCCAAGAGTTCTCGGACCTCTGTGTAACCTAGGGATACTTGGCCCTGACCTTCCCCCGAGATTGCGCGCCCTCGGTGCCTCAACCCGGCCTATGGAGCTCGAGGTAGCTCCAACACCGAGGCCCTGGTAGTTCCCTGTGTCCGACAGAGGGATTTGGGATACCGTCGTCGCCGACTGCAGCCTGGCGCAGGTGGCGCATCTTTCTGGGCTCGCTGTGCGGCTTAATTGGGTTAAAGCGAAGCTAAACACCAAAGCACTTTGTGCAAACTAATGGATGGAACCGAGGCCCTTCCCTAACGATTTTTCACTTGGAGCAAGAGAACCACGAAAGTCGTTAGCCCTAGAGTGTTGCAGAGTAGTGAGGTTTCTTGAAGGCCAGGCCACGGGGTCCTGAAGCACTCACCACACCCGACGCTAGCAGTGATTTGCATAAAACTGGACTCCCGGCGGCTATTGTCGCTGTGGGTTGACCCGGCAGCTTAGAATAACAACACTAGCTTGTCTTTCTAGCTGCTGCTACCCAGATCGTCTGCTACTCTGAGCCGGGGAAATGAACTGCGCCTGTAGCTGAATCCATACCACAATCTCAACATCCTCATTGTTGAAGGAAAACTAAACTGCATTGATAGCTGCTTCCTTCCCTCCATGCTTTCTTTAATTGAATTGCCCATGGAGAGGAATTAAAATTAACGATGTATTTTTGTGTAGTTCACCTGATTTTAATCGAGGTTTTGGCATTAGACATGTTTTGTACTGGTAAATTATTTAACTACTATCCTAATTTTAATTTAAAAAATCATTCGACTTATTGGATTGTTTGAACTGATGATGTTATACGCAAATGATATAAACTCTGTTTTATTATATGAAAAGTCTGTATAAGAACTGGATTGATGCCAGTCGATTTTTTAAAATATAGTCTTATGAAGTATCAGAAGAAAAGCTTATGTGTGCCTAGTGTTTTTAGACATAAATGGTGAATTGTTTCCAGTGGTATGCATGTAGGCATCCTTGACATGAGCTAATAATAGAAGGATAATTGAAGAAAAGTGACCTAATTGGGGGAAAAAGAAATACCCAAGAATCTCATGATGTAACCACTGAGATGCTTGCATTGGAATGATATTCAGGGTTTAACAAATGCAGTTTGGATTTAAAATATTACAGTTAGGGAAAACACATCCAGCTAACACACAGGCCTGTTATTATAACAACTAGCCATATTTGTGAACATAAAACAAGTGTTGTAAACTTTAACACTTGGAACATCCCAAATAATAAGGACAAGACAACTGTTTCTGAAGTGTAGCTTCCTGAGTGACTGTCCCGGAGGGGGTGCACTTTCATGGCCTGTGCAAAGTCATGCATGCAGTCTCCTATAAAGAAAAACTGCATTGTGTTCAGAAGTATGGAACCTAAGGTTTCTAGGTTTTTTGTTGTTTTGTTTTGTTTTTAATGACTATTTAAACTTGAATTGCAAGTTCACTGACTTCACCAGTGACAACCTTCTGGAAGCTCATAAGGGATCTGAGCAGTTGCAGGGCTCACATACACACTGTCCTCCATGTTTTCATTATCTGCCAGCAGCTAGTTTATTCACAGCTGTTCATGAAGTTAAAGTTTTATTTTTTAATATGTGCTTATTACTCTGGAGACTTTAAAAAAATATGAAGTTGATTTTATTAAATTATTTATCTCTACTGCTGGAGTGGCTTTGAAGGCTCATTGTATGCGTCTGATTTCTTCCCTTTCCTCTTTTCTAAAAATGTACCCAAGCTACTTTAACTGTTTTTTTTTTCTGCCAGACATAATGTAGTCCACTTTACACTAGCGAAATTAAAGACAGATATTTGTGCAGGGTTTTCTTTATTGTCATATTAAATAAAGTAAAATAGAGGGCATTTTCTGGTAATTTGATGGCATATATCTATCTTTCTGTTGTGACTTATGGTATAAAAGCACTAAAACAAAATAGCTTCAAAGTTTCAAAGGACTTCTTAAAGTCATTATTTTGTGTTTGAAAGTCAGGTTCATCACAGGAGATTAAGGTCAATATTTATATGAGATAGACCTGTTCTGTTTCTTCAATCTGAGCACCCTAAGAATGGAGGTTGATTTTTAAAAATTGCTTGAATAAAGGAGTCCATTGCCTTAGTATTCTTTGTTACCCTAGTGCACAGTCATATATGTTCACATCTGTAGTGGCAAATGCTTTTTTCTACACTATTGCTTAATGTTGGCATTAATAAGTGTTGAAAGAAAAGTAATTTAGAGATTAAAGATGCCAGTTGGAAGCAGAGGTCTAAGGATCACTACCACTGCTTGACTGATAGCCAGACTTTTCCTTTTATAGATAACAGAATTAAAAGCCCAGCTTGTATATGTAATTGCCTCTGTTCCCTCCCCTTCATTTGAATATGTACATAGAGGTGCAGGATATTTCGAGTTGCTTCTGTAAATTGGGGTGGGGGAGGGGAAGGAAAAAAGGTCGAGGGAAAACTCATCAATGAAAAGATTTTTTTTTTACTGTTCATAATGATTATGTCTTTGATTTCTTCCAAGTGTCTTTGGACAATGAGATTTACCTTCGTTTGAGTGTCATGGAATGACGATCTCTCTGTCCTTCCTCAGAATCCTTGGTAACATACCCCGTATCATTATGACGAATCTAAAATTGTTATTGTTAAATCTTAGCCTTTATTCTTCACTCAGACATCACAGAAATAAGCAGATAGGATAAATGGGCTCATCACTTCGTTTTCCCCCTGTATGAACAAATAAAAACAAGGACACCCCCTAACAAATAACAAACATGGATTTACAGGAATTTATGTATGTGAATGCAGCCCCAGTGCTCTGGGTAGGCTGCATTTTTATTGCACTCAGAGAAAACAGTGGAACCAGGTGTGATTAGCTTGTTAATCTAGGCCCCCACTACCATTATTACCACTTCATACTGTGCATGATTAAGGCACTGAAAATGTTCAGCATGACCTTGAGCCTAGAATATGGTTTCTAACTGATCAACTTCAGTGAGTGCTGATCTAAAATAATCTCTCCCTTTTGATATTTAGTGTTTGGAGCTTTTTTTTTGAATGAACAAAGCATTCCTAAAATTGGGCTTTATTATAATTTTCAGTAATTATTAACTAAAGTGCTAATTTAAAATAATTATATCATAGAAAATGATCACCCCTTACCACATTTATGTAATGACAAATATTTTATAGAAAATATTGGTATACAAATAGGAATTGTCATATATATATATATGGCAAATGTTTGCAAACAGACCCCTATATAATATTTGGTTTTCCCTTCTGGCTATACTCACTATACAAGTATGTAAAGTTTAGTTTACCAGTGTGTACTATTCCTTTTTTTTAAATTTTTTATGATTTATCTTTATTTTATGTGCATTGGTGTGAAGGTGTCAGATC